>JAJQKJ010000381.1:0-63905 GCA_029574335.1 Rana kukunoris
CCCTCTGGACCGTAGCCTCCCTTCGCCCCCCCCCCCCCCCCCGGGACCTAGGCCACTAATTTGTCTTTTCTCTTCCTGACTGGCCTAGGTTGCGCCAACTATAACCTTGTTAATATAATTTTTATTCTAAAGGTACGATACCAATTACTTCCCTTCTGTTCTTATCTTTCTGCCTTCACCATTTTCCTTATTGTACCGGTAGTGGATTGTGATTTAAGTGGACTCTGTAAAACCGACACCGGTTGACTAACATTTTGCTTCCGACTAGTGCTCTCCACAGATATTAGTTCTTCCGCTCCTCTGGTGTCTTGAACATGGCGTACTCCTCTCTGGGCCGCAGTCCCACGGTGATTTCGCACAACCTTAGAGGGCTGAACACTCCTGAAAAAGATCAACCCTTCTGAGGGATTTAAAGAAAGGTAGGCTGCATTTCGCCTTCCTACAGGAAACACACTTCAAAACAGGTGCTGTACCCAGGCTTACCAATTCTTTCTTCACAGAGGCACACCACTAATGACCAGGCTAAGTCCAATGGTGTAACAATTCTGGTCAGTAAAGAGGCTCCCTTTGAACTTGCAGACAAACTTGCAGACCCCAGCGGGAGATTTATCTTCCTCAAGGTGAAATACAAGGACAGCCCCATTACACTTGCAAACGTGTATTTTCCTAACTCATCCCAGCTGACATTTTGCAGACACTTGATAAAGGAGCTGGAGACTTTTAGCTCCGGCTGCATTGTGTTAGGAGGTGACTTTAATCTCCCCCTGAATCCTCTGGCAGATACGTCGACAGGCAAAACGCACATAACATATAGGATCCTAAAGAGCCTGAAACTACTGGTGAGCTCTTTGCAACTAGTGGACTCTTGGAGGTTCTTACACCCAGAGGGTAGAGATTTCACATTTTACTCGGCTCCCCACACCAAGTACTCCAGAATAGACTATATCTTTATTTCCCGTAGAGACCTACACAACGTAGTGGGAGCACACATTGGCATTTAATCAATATCTGATCATGCCCCTACCTCACTGTCCCTGGCCACCGTGGCCCCTGGGAGCAGATCACCCACGTGGCGACTAAATGCGTCCCTTCTAACAGACCTGACCCTCCTACCAAAAATCACCACCCACGTCCAGGAATTTTTCACCCATAACACATCCCCAGAAGTAGATCCCCTGATGATGTGGGAAACACACAAATGTACTCCAAGAGGCAAATTGATCAAAATGGGAGCCCAACGTAAGAGGGACAGGGATATCCAGAAACTATCTAATAGGATTCTGAAACTGGAGACCCTGCACAAACAATCCCTGACCAAGGCATCAGCAACTGAACTGCTGGATACAAGGAAGACACTGCAACAAACACTTGACTTGACAGCAAAACGCTTCCTGTTCTTTAGGAAGAAGGTGTATTATGAATACGGGGACAAGTCGGGCAAATTCCTAGCCAGGAGCCTGAGAGGCCCTAGGCTCAAAAACAACATTGCGGGAATAATGAATAGGACAGGCGGGCTAGATGTGACAGATGACCTGATCGCACGACACTTCCACGACTATTATACCAGACTTAGTAACTTACCGGCACAACACAAACCGCCAGATGCTTAGGGAAGCAGGCAACAAATTCTTCTTCACTACCTGACTACATCCAAACTCCCGAAACTGTCTGAAGCTGATTGCACACTCCTGGAACAACCATTTACCACGTCTGAGGTCCAATCGACCATTAAAGGACCTGAAGTCTGGAAAAAGCCCTGGCTGGCCCAGATGGTTACTCCTCCATTTATTTTAAAACCTTTACAGAAATCCTATCTGCCCCCTTGACGTCAGCACTAAACTCTTTCTCCTCTCCTAGAGAGGTCCCCTCCTCATTCCTGGCGGCCCACATAACAGTCATACCCAAACCAGACAAGGACCACTCCCATTGTGCCAATTATCAGCCAATATCACTACTTAATTTAGATGTTAAACTCATGGCCAAAATCCTAGCCAACAGACTCAAGCCCTCGCTACACACGTTGATAGGTTCGGAGCAGACAGGCTTTGTGCCAGGCAGAGAGGCTAGAGACAATGTCATGAAGTCTATCAATCTGATCTATGTGGCCAGGAGGCGAAAGATCGAGGGTCTTCTCCTGTCTACAGACGCTGGGATCAGGGTGGTATGGGTCTTCCTGATTTCAGAAAATTTTATCAGGCGGCCCACATTACCAGAGTCATTGACTGGCATTGCCACGCTGACCTTAAAGATTGGATAGCATTAGAATACAATCTATGCCCAATTACCCTAAAGTTTCTGCCCTGGATCCCGGGGAATAAACTGCCCCCAGACCTAAAACAACACCCTTTGATACAAACCTCCCTAGCAAGCTTCCACGAACTAACTAAACATTCAGAATTTTCAAGTGCGTTGAGCCCCCTTACCCCTATCCAGAATAATCCAGATTTCTCGCCAGGAGTTAACAATAGAAAACTACAACCCCCTAGTTCGCACCCTGCATTCCTGGCCAAACATTGTTTTCGGGGCTCCCAAATGAAAAGCCTCCCTGTGCTAAGGGCCGACATCCCCTTGCCAGAGCTGACACCCTGGACTTACCTCCAAGTCAGGAGCTTCGTCAACACACCCTCTAATAGAGGTCACTTTACAAGACAACCAACAGAGATTGAATCGGTGTGCCTTGAGGGCAGACATACTCAGAGTCACCTCGTTGGCATGCGCTTGGCTACGAGGTCTTAAACAGTCACCTTCGGACAGGTTCAGAGAGAGTTGGTCTAAAGACTTGGGCTTGACCCCTACAGATAAACAGTGGGAGAGAGCCTGTGTCCTGGCTCATAAATGCTCCTTAAGCACAAGGACCCAGGAAACATCCTACAAGTTACTAACGCAATGGTATGCTATGCCAGCAAAGCTACATAAATGGTTCCCTCAGACCTCAGATCTGTGTTGGTGATGTCAAACTGCCTGTGGCACCCTGTACCACATTTGGTGGGAATGTCCCCTGATAGCTGTATACTGGTCGGAGGTACATGAAATCATACAAAAGATCACAGACACTACGCTGAAGTTGGACGCGGCGTGTTTGCTCCATGTCACAGGTCTTTCTTTCAAGGCATATAACAATTTCCTGTCTAAACACCTGCCCAACGCAGCTAAAGCCCTCATTCCGCCGTTCTGGAAATCCATGAAGGTCCCGTCCATCAAGGACTGGCTACATAGGATTAAGGATATATGTGACATGGAGGAGACGATTGCCCAGTCCAACGACTCAGTTGAGAAATATCATGAGACCTGGTCGCCCTGGATTATTTTAAGGTACTCGCGTGACTGACGATTTAATGGCGAAATAGTGCTAGATTGCTCCTCCTTCAATTCACCACTACAACCACATCCTCTCGGATCACCCCTACTGGTCCCCCTCTCTGCCTTTTACCTCTGAACCCTTCTTTCTACCTCGCCCCCCTACCCTTCACACCCCCTCTTCAGTCTCGCTACCTCTATTCATCCCCAACTACCTCATTCACTGTACGTTACACTATGGGTATGCTACTATCCCCTGAAGATTTAGTCTCGAGTAAAAATTTGTCAGATCTATCCCATAATTTTTGGTACAAGTTAAGATTTTCTTTTTTCTTATTTGCTTGCTTTCTCAATGTTACCCCTACCAATTGTATCAAACTGTACGATTAGTCTAGTTTTGTCAGGGAATTCGCTTTCTTTTCCGCTGTATTGCCTTCTTTGGAATCTAATAAACTTTTTAATTGAAAAAAAAAAAAAGAAATCAGCCTGTGTATCCATACCACAATCTACAGATTATTGGAATGCAGAAGGTAGGGCAGATCACGTGGACCTTCATGTGGGCTAGCCTGGCAAGCCAGATGCCTTTACCACCAGACAGGGAGGATTCTGCAACAAGCAAACAGCCAGAGGAAAATAAAAAAACGGGGGATGTCCTGTTGCACAGAGAAAACACAAACTGAGGCATGCTTCAACACAAGTATCAACAGTGCAAATGCAGTTTCTTGTAACTCCACAGATGCTGCTGGCAGGAATACCCATGTCCCTGTCAGTGTTGTGGGAGAAAGGACAGCTGCCTCTTCTCTCAGGACACCATCTCCTGGTTACTGGTGCTGGGCAGCAGCTAGCAGAGCTCTGCCCTGTTAGAACTTTTAGTTAGAATTTCAATCAATTTGACATCCTTCAAATGAAACGTTGATTAAATTCATACTTTTTATGATCTGTGGCTGGGGAAAGGGACAGCTTCCTCTTCTCCTGAGCCCTTGAACTGCAAATGGGAGGATGAGCCAGCTGCTTCATCTCCAATACCCTTATCTGGCTGCTGGACAGATGCATTCCTCCATCCAAGTTTGCCCCATGCAAAAACAGGATTGTCAAGGTCAGTCAGCACCTGCTGCATCCGCCATTAAACTTTTGCGTCCATAGCTGCGGGTGCAGGTGGGCAAAGAACACTGTTACTGTGCCACATTGCCGATTCTTCAGCCAGGATTTCAGAGCCATCAGCTGGTATTTCCTGATAGTACCAGGCAAAGGGAGTCCAGACATGCTGCCGAGCAGAATCCAGCAGACATCTGTTGGCGAACTCCAGCTCCCATTCCTGATTGGCTAGAAACTCCAAATCTTCCTGTGTTCAGGGAACTTCCGAGACATTCAGCATCCATTCTCTGTAGGCCAAGATTTCTTTCAAACGCCACTCCAAATTGCTCCCAAAGTCAGGGTAATCAGACAGCCTCTCTATTAACAGCCCCAGGCCGCCGTAGCCAAAGCCTTCTGCTGGGGCATCGTCCACTGTCCAAGGGCATACTTGGGCTACATACCAGTGGAGGGCTCTGTAGCTCTTGTCCAACCGCATTCTTCACCAGATCAGCCTGGTTAACTAAGCTTTCCGTTCCTTGTGTGGCTGTCTCCCAAAAAAACACCATTTGCACTTCTTACTATGACCAGTACCTGTTCTGGAAGGAGGAAAAAAAGATTTTTCCCTGGTGTCGCTGCTCACGGCTAGCTCTTCCTTCCAGAGTTCCCAGTGGACAGAATCATACCATCCTAGCAAGACCTGCTCGGACACTGGTCCTCTGTGCTGTATCCATAATAGGTTGCTCCCAAGGCAGACACAAACAGAACAATTGGATACAGCCACACATCAAACGATCTAGTAAATAGAGTCTATAACAGTATATAAGACACACACACACACACACAAACACAATATATACACACACACAAACACAATATATACACACACACCCCAACATGTGGTAACGTGGTTAACCACTTAAGGACCGCCGCATGTACATTTACGTCGGCACAATGGCACCGACAGGCACATCAAGGTATATATACGTTGGTGCCTTGAGGTGGGTCGGGGGTCCGATCAGGACCCCCCCGGTACATGCGGCTGTACGAGCGATCCGGGATGAGGGGGCGGCTATTCGTTTTTGTCCGCCCCCTCCGGATCGCTCCCAGCCAATGCGCGCGCCCGCCCGCCCTGTCACTTCCTCCTCCTGTGTAAACACAGAAAGGAAGAAGCAATGTGATCTCTCCCTCGGCGGTTTTTTCAACCACCGCTGAGGAGAGATCACAACAAAAGTAACTCTGCACTAACACTACACTGACACACACTACATATAGGCACATTTAACCCCCCTGATCGCCCCCCCGTCACAGTGTCACTGAATGCAGTAATCATACATGTATGATTACTGTATTTAGTGTCAGTGTGACAGGCAGTGTGACAGTCAGTTAGTGTTAGGTCCTGGGTAGCCCCCGTACCCCCCCTAATAAAGTTTTAACCCATTGATCACCGCCCTAGTTAACCCTTTCACTCCCTATTGCCAGCATCACTAAGCGATCATTTTTCTGATCGCTGTATTAGTGTCGCTGTTCCCGCTAGGTAGCTAATTTTTTTTTTATTGGGATTTTTTTTACTAAAGGCATGTGGCTAAATACATTTTGGCCTAAATGTTTGACTAAAATTTAGTTTATTGATTTTTATTATAACAAAAAGTAAAAAATATACATTTTTTTTCAAAAATGTCACTATTTTTGTATATAGCGCAAAAGATTAAAATCGCAGAGGCGATCAAATACCACCAAAAGAAAGCTCTATTTGTGGGAAGAAAAGGACGCAAATTTTGTTTGGGAGCCACGTCGCACGACCGCGCAATCGTCTGTTAAAGCGACGCAGTGCCGAATCGCAAAAACCCCTTGGGTCATTTGGCAGCATATTGGTCCGGGTCTTAAGTGGTTAATGAGCGTTTTGGAAGATGAGCAGCTTTTTTTTTTTAAATCCTGTTTGCGGGTGTTGTCTCACAATACGAGCAGAATTCAAGGTAATCGGGTATGCAGTACTGCATATGGCCAGAGGCGCGGGGGTCGCAGGTGACGCAGGTGACACTATACTTTTCATTCAACATTGGGCTAAATCAAACATGTACCCACCTCCTCTTTTTCTCTGTCCCGCTGGACCTCACGACCTGTATGGTCTTCCCCTTCTTCCAAGTCATGTGACCGGAGCAAAGACAACTCTTCTTCGCTGCCTCGACGCACTAACGCGTATCCCTTCTACAGAGAGAACAAGCATTATGAATAATAAAAAAGGAGACATTAACATGTATACAGTATATTCAAATCAGTATAATAAAAGTATATAACTGGGGAGATTTGTATTCACTTCCTGTCCCATAGCAAGAGAGTAAATACCTGGTCTTCAACAGAACTAATTTCCCTATAGAAATATTTCCCCTCTATTACTGTTCTGCTGTCAATCCAAAATGTGTCACTTTTTTCCCCACTTTCACTCTAGGTGATAACAGTGCTGCAGACCTTAGACTGGGGAGGGGGAAAGAAGCGTCACACAAAACCATTGACAGTGAAAAGAGTATACTTGTGGGAGGAGCGAGCAGATTGATAAAGAACCTTTGGTCTGCTGCTTTCCACCCCTCACTGTGCAGCCAAATTGTGGTGGAGGGACAAGATTTATTTAAATGCATCAGAGAAAAAAATCTGGTTTTTCTAACTCTACCTGACAGCGCCATACTGCACAACGCTTTAAAGCTATATGGAGAGTTATGGGTAGGAAATGGGAGTAAAAATGGTATTGTATTGGCATATAATAAAAATTGTAGTAAACTTGTCACAACAGCAAAGGTTTTAATTGGTCTTCGTTCAACTGAATAATAATAAAAAAAAAAAAAATTATTAATTAAATTATATATATATATATAATATATATAATATATAATATATATATATATTAATATATATATATATATATATATATATATTAGAAATGCATTTAAAAATATATATATAAAATAAAAACACCTACCCTATTATAAATCCCAAAGGTCTGTCCTCCATGATGTTGCCAGTACAGGTACAAGGGTTTCCCAAACAGCATTACAGGCACACAGAGGAACACAATAACCACAAGGAAGATCTGAAAACCAGTCTAGATAGAGAAACAAAAGACTTTCACAAACTACCTCAACAGCTTTAAAAACACAGTACTCCCCTCACCCTATTGGCAGGCAAATTCACTTTAAAATGAAAAAAAAAAAAAAAAAAACAGAGCCATTTTCATTTTAGAGCAGTACAAGACATTGTGCGCATATGGCTTCTAACTGCAGGTATCAAACATATTTCATCTGATCTTTTCCAGGAGACCCAATTTTCATGCTTTGCCTATGTAGTCTATCGATGCTCTTACATTTGAAAGTTGCTCTGTAATTTTTTTGTCAGTACACATACTTGTTTGATGCAATTTTTGTGACCAGCTCGCTTCCATCGGCATACCCTTTATTCAATTCTACAGATATCCTTACAGGGAGTTATGCAGTGCTTTCCATCTTTTACATTAAAGTAAAGTTACCTTGAGGGCCAAATATTTAACTTCATAATGGCTAAGTGGAGGTAAGAAGGAAGGAGACTTTGGACGGCAATTCACCAACAATTGTAATATATTCGTTTTGGGAGGATTTACCCATTAAAGAACCAAACTTCTGATGTCCAAGTCAAGGTAATTCTGCATACATTATGAAACAACTGAATGACTTAATTTAAGAAAAGACCCTGCACAAATCGAATAAGCAAGGTTTTATTTTACATTAAGGTACATGAAGAAGCATATTCTTTCTAAATGTCCCTGTTCACATATTCAACCGCCCTATGCTTTACTCTCATAAAAATACACAAGCTTTCTTAACATAGACAGATTTTTTTGGCTTCATAGATTTCAAAGGGAACACCAGTAAACATGTGATTCACGTGCGTTCAAAGAATCAGTAATGCAAGTAATTATTGGCTATAGCCGACTGTTGACGGATCAAATTTTACATTTTTCGAATTTTGATAAGTGTGTGGCCATCCATGTTCAACAGAAGTCGACTATTTAAATTCTGTCTAATAGACATATTACCAAGCAAAAAAAAAAAAAAAAAAAAACATACCTGTCCATGCCCAGATTTACACTATTATATTCAAGTTTTGAGCTCCAAAATTGACTGACCTGTCCTGGGTAGAGATCTTGGTTCCTGTTCTTGCCATCACTGCCAGCGCCAGTAAACATAAACATATTAATGAAGTGAAGGAGAATACTAGGTGCATCCTTGGAATTCTGTGCAGAAAATGCCAACCACTTGAATATAATCATAAAGACGAGGTAACCAAAGATACACATCAAAAATATAAGCTCTGGAATAAAGACCAGGTATACACAGAATTTCTTCTTGAAGTGCCTGGAGAAGAAAAAGTATAGGGGTTTGTTTAATTTAAATTCTAAATGCAGGGGGGGGAAAAATCATTGATTAAAAAAACATTTAAATTTCAATGCAAGCATTTTTTTAAATTTTAAATTTTAAATTTGCTAGAGAAGAAGGTTAGAGCTAAAACCTGTAATTTTCTTTTACATTTTTCCATATTCCCCAACAGGGAACATTTCTGTTCACTTTCTATCCTGATGACCAACTGCAAAACTGTCAACCACCGACACATGGGGGTGTCAACTAGGACAGAAAATTTGTGTTTCTATTTCTATACCCACTTCATCCAAAACTGAAAGCAAACATTTACATTTAAAAGAAGAACTTTAGAAAAGGCACTTTCTAAAAAAAATCTGCTGGGTTACAACTAGTTACATCTCAGGAGCTGATGTGCATGCTGCCTACTGGATCGTTACCTTTTATTTAGAATTTACCCTTTCATTGAGCACCAATTGCATATTTTTTGCTATATTTCCAGTGCTCCAAAAGCAGACTTATGACTCTCCTACACATAAGCCATCTTGTTCTCTCCTCCATTTTCCTGTCTATTCGCAGAACGCTTTTCATTTTTTTAAATGGTTCACAGAATACAAAGCATTCTGTGATTGAGCAAGAGCAGGGGAGGGGTGGACAAAGAAGACCGCTGCTGTGTAGGAGAGCAGAAAGACTCCTGTCAGAGCACTGAAAAGTATAATGAAAGCTCTCAAAAAATGTAAATTGCATATCACAAGCCAGGAGGCAGTACTCGCTAAGATTTATTAATTTGTAACACCGCAGAATTTTTACCTATGTGTAAACTACATGACACGGGAATCAATTCATATACTGTATATGACGCAACTTTCAGATGATTAGACAATGGCAAAAGCTTTGCTGGGTCTTTCCCCTAGTATCCCCGCATAACCCTGCCCACTCCCTGAGTCTGCAGTTTTGTTAGAAAGCAATAAAGAAATCACAGAGAAGAGAGGTGAGGGACATGTGTCCTGTACTCCAAGAAACGGAATTTACAGGAACGGAAAAAGAAAAAAGGAACGGAAACTAGAGGAAAGGATATGTGTTTATAAAAAGATCCCAACAGAAGGAAAAATCTTCAAAACAGAAAAGGTAGGGCTCAGCTTGGTAACGAGGGCCTGCAGGTGACAAGGAAGAGCCATCGTCAACAGAAAGTTGCCAAGTCTGAAGAGATGGGGAGAGGATATGTAATGATTGACCAGAACCATCAGGGTATGAATTTGCATGCAGTAAGCAGGATCAGGCAGAAGGATGTAGAGAACGAGGTACCAGTAGAGAAGTCAGCGTGAGGGTCACTATCACACCATTAGGTGAAATGGTCCTACCAGAGACTACAGAAAAAGGGTAAATGAATCTGCATGAATGAATATTGAAGGGGGGGATCCAATGTGAAAGATGGAATGCGCCAATGAGGGAATATATGGAAGTAGGAATTCGCCTGGCAAAGCTGGGTAAGAAAACTGAGCAGGGAAGGCAATTGCTGCAGGTGTAGTGGAAAGGAACCCTGGGAGCTGGGTTAAGGCAATCGTTTCCAATACATACCAAATCGGCAATCAAGTCATGATAGTTGCTTCAGCAGGAAAAACGGGCAAGTTAGCGATCGGCAGAAATGGAAAGTGTAAGGAAGAGGCTTGGGTGAAATCTGAAAACTGAAGCAAGGGAGGGCATGTGATGGTAAAAACAGAGGAGCAAAGGCTCTAGGTTGTGGAACTAAGCTTCTCAAGTAGACTAAGAAATGGGGATCAAAAAGCAATAATCTCCCTGCAGGAAGTCTCAAATGGCTTGGTCAAATGAGACTGCATTGGAATCTGACGACTGAATATACCAATGTATCTTGCGCTTAGTGGTATGTTAAAAATTCAAGGACAGGAGGGTCATGTTATTCATCCATTGGGATAGCAATAAAGTTTATCAAACAAAATTTAAATAGACAGATAAAAATGTTTTTTTTTTTTTTTAAATGAATTGTAAAGTGCCCTTGTTCCCCTGTGCTCATGCGCAAAGACAAACACACGTGTCCTTTCCACACACATGCCTTACCAGCGATTGCACCACACATGGTGAGGTATCACTGCGAACATCAGAGTGAGAGCAATAATTCTAGCACCAGACTTCCTGTGTTTTATCTAAAGTGGTAATCTGTAAAGGCTTTTAAATGGCTGTCTCTGGATAATTTAATGCACCTCATTTGTAGCAGTTAGACGGGCATATGTGCACATTTAAAGTGCGACATGTTTGGTAGCCATTTACTTGGAGTAATATCATAATTTGTATGTTACCAAAAACTGGGTATTATATTGTGTTTGTGTGTGCTAAAATTAATTAAAACAAAAATTCTCTAGGGCATCTGCTTAAAACAGATATATAATGTTTGGGGGGTTCCAATTTTTTTTTGATTTTGTACATATGCAAGTGGTTAAGATGAAGAAGAAGAAGAAGAAGAAGAAAAAAAAAAAAAAAAGGAGTGAGTGAGTGGTTGAGTCCCTAAAGCTTTACCAGTTTAACAATAGTTAAACACGGTTATAATTTTACCATTATACTGAATAGCGAGAGAAGGTTAGGGAAAAGTTAGTGTACAAGGAGTTGGTATCTATAAAGGATACAAGAAAATCCGGTCTTACCTTGTGCATATCACTAGTCCCCCATTCAGGGTCCAGGCTTCCCTATCATCGTATACAAAAGAAGACAAGGATGCGCCAATCTAAGTGCAGTATAAGGTGCTTTTAATAGATAAATAAACAGCCAAATGGCTACTTACACTAAATATGAAGTTACAGGCATATCAAGGAGTGGTCCGTAGTCACTTTGTGTCTCCGGGTCCTTAGGTCTGCACAGATGGGAGAGACACAGATGAAAAGGTGCGGTGCTGGAGGCAACCATAGGGAAGGACGAGACGGCTGGCTGTGCAGAGTGCAGAACGGGATGGCGTGCACCTCACGATGGACCGCAAACGGGGAGCTTTGCACCGGAAGTGACGTGGCGTGGTCTATAGGAACGGACCAATAGGATGACGCGTTTCACAGCTCCGCTGTTTCATCAGATCCATGTAACTTCTTTTTTAGTGTGAGTAGCCATTTGGCTGTTTATTTATCTATTAAAAGCACCTTATACTGCACTTAGATCGGTGCATCCTTGTCTTCTTTTGTATACTTCCAGAACCTGCTTCTGCTTTTGGGATTGCAGCCACTAAGAGCCTATGAACTATTGATGAACTGATTCTAATAATTTAATTTGTTACATTGCCGTTTTCATATTATTTCTTTCTCTCTATATATTCATGGGCCGCTTTCGTCTGTGGTCTGCCCTATCTTGCGCCATCTGACAACCATTTTTTCCCTATTATCGTAACCACCCTTAAAAAGGAATGCATCATGGCCCTGGACATGTACAGCACACAGAGTATACTCATGTGCCAAGGTGAGCACCGAACACTCCATCAAATGCCCGAAGTAAACATTACAGCTCGGCCCTGCAGCCCGGGTACAGTTCCCAAGTTGTACACGAGGGTCGCTGATCAAGAAACCGCTAATAAGCCATGAAGACGATAAGCAGTCGGATATGGATAAATGTTTCAGTAAGGGAGGTAAATTGGGGAAAAAGTAAGAAGAAATGATTTTCCATTATGTAATTACAATAGCAAAAACTGGTACATAACAGTTTGGGCAGAGTTATATAGAGATACTAGGGGGCAGACCAAGCAAAGCTTTTGCCAGTGCTCCATTACCTGAAAGTAACGTCACCCATGGGCCAAAAAAATTGCCTCTAGTGTCCTGTATTGTACAATAAAGATATGTTTTTTTTTTCCCCTGGACTGCAACATAAATATAAATTTACACAATGTACACAACGTTATTTGTAGCATGGCAGCAATGTGCATGTAGCTCTCCATATTGCACATTGATGCATCTACTGGAGATCATCCAAGCTAAAGGCTTAAATTAAATTCATTATGGTTTTACAGTCACAGAGCAAAGGACTCTAGGACGGGAACACTGTATTGTATTGAACTTCAACACCCCACCCCATTTTATCATGGTGTATTCACCTTAGTGGCAGTGGGAAGGTATGAAGCGTTGCTGAAAAAGGTTCCAGTCAACTCAGTGAAGGCAAAAATACAGTATATATTTAAATACACATCTTTATAAAACAGTTCCATTTCTCAGGGCCATTGGGTATAGTGAAATAATGGGAGAGATTATGCTCAGGGCTGATATTTATTGTAGTAAAAAACCTAGAGATAAAGACATATTACACTTACATGTAGTTGAAAAGACTCAGAACTACTCCAAAAGTCATGTGAATTACACCTACAATAATGGACATTTTCATTTTGAAAGAGTTCAGGAAGGTAAGACGGTTTGCTGCCAAATTCCAGATCTGTGAAAAAATAATCATCATAAGGGAAAGTGGAAACTGCACAACATATTGTGGAAGAGATGCATATCTAAGGCCCCTTTCACACTTGTACGACCTGACTTGACGCCACTTTGCCATTTGACCACAGCGTGACTTGAAGCAATGCCTGTGTAATACTGTGGTCTATGGACCTCAAGTCGTATCAAAGTTGGAACAAAGTAGTGCAGGGACTACTTTGAAGTCACAGAGATATTGGAAATCATGGAGTATGACTTGTCATGCGACTTTGCAGTCCCAAGTCGCAGATCACGTTGTACAAGTGTGAAAGGGGCCAAAGAAAAGGGCATATGCTATTGAAAAATACACATAGGAAAAAAAAAGGGGGTTAGGCGATGGACAGCTAGATAGCGAGAGATCCTACTTGTGAAGTATAGGGCCCCATCACCTACACAGGACTCCAGCCCAACAGAAATATTCTATCAGGAGTGCTGCAAACACCTCCTCCAACAAGTGATGCAGTACAGAAGAGGGCACTGTTATTCTGTGACCGCCTACAAAACAGCAAACCCAACTCATACAGAATAACCTTACTGACTAACAAGGCCCAGGGCAAACCACAAGCCCTGCAACAGCAAATGAGCACCTTGTCCACACAAACTCCAACAATGTGGTCTGAAAAAATCTCAAACAAAAGGATATAATGAACAATCCCAAAGAAAAATTCAACACAGAAACAAACAAAAAAAAACTACCAGTCATTACAGAGAGACTACAAACTGGCCCTATACCTAAAGATGTTACAAGACCACCAAACACAAAACAGATTCTAAGTCTGCACAGACTGAGCACCCACAGCCTGAAATGGAATTAGGGTGAAATGGACAGACCTACAAACCCAGATAGAATAAAATACAACAGCAGTGTGATCAGGGGGTCCTTTTTTTTTTTTAGCTAAATAGCTTCCTTTACCTTACTGCAGTACTGGTTTCATGTCCTTATTGTTCATTTTTGTTTTGAAGTTGCTGTAATCCTGCTCTGTTCTCCACACTTCCTGCTTGTCTGTTTCCTTATAACCACCGTACTGGGAGCTTTCTCACGATGGTTTAAGCTGTCATTACTGTGTGTCTAAAACTTCCCAGAACCAATCAGATTCATTTTAAAAACAAAACACTGCCCTGGATGTGTTTGTTTTTGTTCTGTGTGTCTATTTCTACTTTGCAGAAACATGAAGCCAGTTCAAAAGTGAAACTAACCTGCAGGTACATTATATGATTGATTTTTATCTATTTTTAATCATGTTGATGCATTTTTTGCATAAAAGTAAAAAATCTTCAGGGTTGCAGGATCCCCAGACCCCCTTATTCTTAACCAAGACTGATCCCGATCCAGCGATGTGCATCAGAGCAGAGGCTCTTGTTGCCGTCTCCCTCCCCTCGAGGCAGGTTAATAGCAGCAGGAGCCACTGGCTCCCGCAGCGTTCAATCATATGATGTGACCAGGGAGTGGGGGGTTGGGCCGAGTCGCAGGGTCTCTCTCAATGGATGCAGACCATCACAAATGCTCCCAAAGAAAGCAGCTTACTATGGAGACACCGAGCGTATAACATGTTTATTATTTTAACCAGTTAACAACCGCGCCATAGCCGAGTGACAGCTACAGCGTGGTTCGATAACTCTGCCAGTGTTATTTATACAGTAATCAGTGGCTATTTGTAGCTCTGATCACTGTATAAGTGACAATGGTCTCAAAATAGTGTCAAAAGTGTTTGATGTGACCGCCATAGTGTGGCAGTCCCCCCCAAAAAAAAAAAAAAAATCGCAGATCGCCACTAGTAAAAAAAAAAAAAAAAAAAATGAATAATACAAATGCCATAAATCTATCCCTTATTTTGTAGGTGTTATAACTTTTGTGCAAACCAATCAATATAAATTTTTTACCAAATGCTCTGGTCAGGAAGGGGGTAAATCATTCCGGGGCTGAAGTGGTTAAGTGTGTGTATAGGACGTGCTAAAAACATGGCTCAAACATGCATTTCTAACACATCCCAACATCAAGTTTAAATGAGGCCCTTATGTCAGCTGTGTGCATATATGTGGAAATTCAGAAGTGGGCTGTAATGCCGAGCTGCCACATGAAGGTTTATAGCCAAGGTTGCTGTTCTTGCTGGGAGTTCGCTAGTTTCTGGACACCGATGGGCTGTCAGTGATCACATGACCAGGAAGCAGATTTAATGCCTTTGGCATTACAAACTTTAAAGGCTGGCTGCAACTAGCGGGAAGGGGCTAAACAAATGGCCAACAGACTTCATTACGACCTCAGCCCATACTCTGGAACCCCTACTAATGCTCAGAACCAGGGATCCCCACTGTTATAGGGGTTATACTCATCAGAACTTCTTCAGCTCTCTTAAATCGGGGCCAAGGCCTCTGCTGTGTTTACCAGGACCTCAGTGTGTACTTGAGATTTTGTTTTATCCGTTTGTGTTCAGTTATTGCACTCTGCTTACAGAAGCTCTAAGCATGCTCTGGCACCATCTCAGGCAGAGCCCATCTCAAAATTCTCTGGCATACTACTCTGTGGTTTTTCCCCACCATTAATCCGTGTTAACATGCATACTAACAAACAGGTTGATGACAGACAGTTAAATTCCTCTATTAAAGTGGTTGTAAAGGCAGAAGTTTTTTTTATATCTTAATGCATTCTATGCAATAAGATAAAAAGCCTTCTTAATGAAGCAGCCCCCCTCATGTTTACCGGAGGAGAAAGAGACCGCCACTCCAGATGAGTGCACCTCGGTGGTGAGTGTGGGGACTCAGAAAAATCCAATGGGCGCAGGCAATGCACGAAGCATAAATGGAAGCAAGAAGGTATGGACAGCCGCACTAAATGTAAAAAACAATAAAAGCCTTTAATCCAGTAAAAAAACACTGCACAAACAGAAAAACAGCAAACGGTGGGATGATATAGCTGACGGGTTTCACCTTGTTGTACAATGCTTAGTAAACTTAGTCATGAGCTATGACTAAGCATTGTACAACAATGTGAAACGCGTCAGCTATATCATCCCACCGGTTGCTGTTTTTCTGTTTGTGCAGTGTTTTTTTTACTGGATTAAAGCCTTTTATTGTCATGTTTACCCGAGGTCCATCTAGTTCCAGCAACGTCCATGAATGTCTCAGCCATCTGAGAGTCTCCTTCATGATTGGCTAAGACACAGCAGTGGCGCCACTGGCTCTTGCTGCTGTGTTTCTGGGATGATTCAGCCCATGAAGATCTGACCTTCTCAACTGATATTGCTGCACATTATTATGCATTTCCCAAGGGTTGTATGGGTTTAGTGTACCTCTAACCTGCTTACCCCGATGGTCATTGCAGCACTTCTATCTTGCAAAGGCTTCACCTGACCAAACCTTAATTTGGGAATTGGTTCTTCAGATATCTCTGGAATGGATGCTTTGTAAACTGGTTTGGGCTTGTCAGTGGCTATTTCCCAGCTCTCGGTTTGGACTGCGTTTGGACATTCCTGTGTCCCTCAATGAACAATGGCTAGAATGTTTTTTTGTGTTCCCGTAAAATCTTTTTCATTGAGGACCACCGGTTCTCACCCCCTTTGTTTGGCATGTACTGCTTGCTCAGAAAACTGATGCATATTGGGTAAAAGAAGGATTATATTGAGACTGGCCTACAACTTGCCAGTGAACCAACCTCCTGTATGTGGTGTAAAAACCCAAATGTCCATCAAAGAACTTGAAGAAAAAGATTTTACAGTAAGTACAAAAATCTTATTATATTTCAGCTTAAAAAAGTCTTTAGATGTGGTGGACACATTACCTTTATTTTTTTTTTAGGAAAAGTTAATTTTCTGCAAATACAGAGAAAACCTATTGCCAGAAATACATGTCCTTATCAATTCATACAAACTGAATATCTCAATGATAGAGATAGATAGAGATAAGAGTAGCAAAACAAAACAATATAATTTAAAATGAGCTAGGAGGAGAAAATAGATTCAATAGTGTATATAGTTAGGAAGTAAGTGACATTTACTGTGATAGATGAGCAGAAAGAAGGCAGAGGTAAAAGTAAAGTGACCTGATCTACAGTATCTTTATTTTTATTTTTTTAGTAAAGAAGAAAGTATCCGAAAAAATGGAGAACTATAGTGCCATGAAAAAGTATTTATACCCCTTGAGATTTTCCACATTTTGTCATGTTACAACAAAAAATGTAAATGTATTTTATTGGGATTGTATGTGATAGACCAACACAAAGTGGCACATAATTATAAAGTGGAAGGAAAATGATAAATGGTTTTCAAGATTTTTTTTACAAATAAAATGTCTGAAAAGTGTGGCATGCATTTGTATTCAGCCCCCTTCACTCTGATACCCCCAACTAAAATCTAGTGGAACCAACTGCATTCAGAAGTCAACTAATTAGTAATTAGGAGCCCACTTGTGTGTAATTTAATCTTAGGATAAATACAGCTGTTCTGTGAAGCCCTCAAAAGATTTGTTAGAGAACTATAGTGAACAAACAGCATCATGAAGGCCAATGAACACACCAAACAGGTCAGGGATAACTTTGTGGACAAGTTCATAGCAGAGTTTGGTTTTAAAAAAAAATATCCCAAGCCTTGAACATCTCACGGAGCACTGTTTTTTCCATTTGCAGATGATGCATCAAGTATGGCACAACTGCAAACCTACCAGAATATGGCTGTCCACATAAATGAACAGGCCTGGGAAGGTGCACATTAATCAGAGAAGCAGCCAAGAAGCCCATGGTAACTCTGGAGGAGCTGCAGAGATCCTGAGCTTAGGTGGGAGAATCTGTGCACGGGACAACTATTAGTCATGCACTATACAAATCTGGCCTTTATGGAAGAGTGACAAGAACAAAACCATTGTTGAAAGAAAAACATAAGAAGTCCCGTTTGCAGTTTGCGAGAAGCCATGTGGGGGGACACAAACATGCGGAAGAATGTGCTCTGGTCAGATGAGACCAACATTTTACTTTTTGGACTAAAAGCAAAATGCTATGTGTAGCAGAAAACCAACACTGCACATCACCCTGAACACACCATCCCCATTATGAAACATGGTGGTGGCAGCATCATGTTGTGGAGATGCTTTTCTTCAGCAGGGACATGTAAGCTGGTCAGAGTGGATGGAGCCAAATACAAGGCAATCTTAGATGAAAACTTGTTAAGAGTCTGCAAAAGACTTCAGACTGGGGCCGAGTTTCACCTTTCAGCAGAACAGCAACCCTAAACTTACAGCCAGAGCAGGGGTCTCCAAAATTTTCAAACCAAGGGCCAGTTTATGGTTCTACAGACTTTAGGAGGGCTGGATTGTAGCCAGTGGGTGCAGAATATGTCCTGGGCCCAGAATCAGTGAGAATAAATATGGCCTTAAGGTTGGTGGTCAGTAGAAGTAGTAGTGCCCCTATTAGTAATAGTAATAGTATCCCATGATTGATATTAGGGTTAGAAATAGTTCCTCCTTGTTGGTGTCACTGGAAGGAATAGTTCCCCAAGGGCCAGATAAATGCTAGCAAAGGGCCACATCTTTGAAGACCACTGGCTTAGATCAAAGCATATTCATGTGTTAGAATAGCCCAATCACAGTCCAGACCTAAATCCAATTGAGAATCTGTGGCAAGACTTAAAAAATTGATGTTAAAGACGCTCTCCATCCAATCTGACAGATCTTGTGCTATTTTGCAAAGAAGAATGGGCAAAAATGTCACTCTAGATGTGTAAAGCTGGTAAAGACATCCCCAAAAAGACTCACAGCTTTAATTGCAGCGAAAGGAGGTTCTACAAAAAATTGACTCACGCCACACTTTTCACAT
This sequence comes from Rana kukunoris, assembly GCA_029574335.1. Lineage (NCBI taxonomy): Eukaryota > Metazoa > Chordata > Amphibia > Anura > Ranidae > Rana > Rana kukunoris. The sequence continues at coordinate 18,999 of JAJQKJ010000381.1, forward strand.
ATTTGTAAAAAAGTTGAAAGCCATTTATCATTTTCCTTCAACATCACAATTACTTGTCACTTTGTGTTGGTCTATCACATAAAATCCCAATAAAATACATTTATGTTTTCGGTTGTAACATGATAAAAATGTGGGATATTTGAAGGGGTATGCATTATTTCAAGGCACTGTAAAGTTGAAAACGAAGAACAGAGTAGAAATAAACAAAGTACACATAGAAAAGCACAAGTCACTTACTGGGTCTATACCAAAGGGATAAACTCCGAGAAAAACTCCAGGTACATTAGGATCTAGAGTCAAATACCGGTTTGAAATAAAATCTTTCTTGGGTGTAATACTGGAAAAAAGAAAATTATAATACAGATGGGACATGAGAACAATATGCTTTGTACAACATAGCTTTGAAAGGACTTTGATGTGAGGAAAATGGCTGTTCATAGCCAGCCTGCAGTAAACAGGGCTAGAACAATGCACAAGGTCATTCTTTAACAAGTGGGACTCCTGAGAATATTCAGCTGCCCCCTCACACCTGGCCTGCATGGTGCCCAAGGCTGGGTTCACACTGATACTACACGACAGTCATACGACTTTCATCCTACTTTGCTCTGCGACATCAGTCCCACATCGGTCCTACATCCATCCATACCGACTTTCATGAACAGGATACTACTTTGACCCGACTTTGTGATAGTCTGACTTGTTCTTTGACCAATCAAAACAATGCCAGTGCGAGATAAATTCCTTTTACTGCTGCTGTAATCACAATGTCGAATGCCACAAGTCGGATGGTTAGGACAAGGATCCTACTTTGATCGGACTTCAATGATATTCAATGGGCTGAAGTAGGATCAAAGTTGGACCAAAGTAGTGTGCAGGAACTTTTTTCAAAGTCGGACCGACTTGTGTCGGACCAGTTAAGACGGCTCTCATAGGGAAACATTAATTTTTATACGTCATGCGACATTAACTCCTAATGTCGAAGCGTTTGTCGTACCAGTGTGAACCCAGCCTGAAGGGTGATTAATTGGATATAGATCTGTGTGATTATCTCCTCAAAAGGAGCTGAAAGTTGAGCCTGGGAGAGAAACAAACCTTTTATGACTTTTGGTTCAACTGTCTTCAATGACTGCGATTACCAACCCCATTCGCATCCGGGGTGTGGGTCTCAAGTCTGGATAAAAAGGACCCTGACTTGTGAAATTCAGTGAGGATGTGTGTTTGATAGAGAACACAGCCCCCTTCCCCCTTTTTTTTCCCCCTGTCCCATTTACCCATCTGTAATTTTAATATAGTTTTACCCCAACTGTAAATAAATCCAACCCTTATAAGAATTAGTCATCCTTCAGTGGAATCCAGGCACCCCAAACCGAGCACATTTTACACTGGGGTAAAGGAAAGAAAAACATAATAAAAATGCTATATGCTGTAAATTTAACACACATATAATATTACATACTATAAAGGCCCCTTCTACACGGGGCAAATCCATTGCAGTGGTCCGCCAGCTCAGCGGGAGACCTCTCCGCTGATCTCCGCGGAGACGGCAGATTGGAACGTATTTCAGTGGACATGGTCACCCCTGACATCGGACGCTCAATAAACTTATATGGAGTGCCCGTTCAGGTCCGCCTGAACGGTCCACCCGTGTGAAAGGAGCCTACTACCCTGTTTTGGCTGCGTCTACATGTGCTGCATAAACTTGTTCTTTAAATTTACAATTACTGGAAATGTTGTTTTAGCAATATACATTCATAACAATATACTCACTTATACATCACAGAAGCATTCCAGCTATACCCAAATATGTTCACCGACTTTGAGAAGCAGTCATTGTAGATAAGCCCAGTGTAAACCGAAAAAAGCCCCATGAGCAAAATAATGTATCGTCCTTCGAAAAACGTCCTCATAATCTGTTGAATCAATGAAAATCCTATAAAACTACTCTTTAGTGTGTGTATATATTCTGAAACATTTAAGTAAACAAAAGAGAAGTCTCTTTATATAGGATCTTGTATGATAATAATATGCAGTACACTCAAGGAAAAACTTAGATCTTTGAGAATTCACCTTCACGATCATTTTTCGGCATGAAAAAAAAAAACGTTTTTTAAAAACGTCATTTAAAATGATCGTGTGTGGGCGTCACATTTTTCAGGTTCTGAAAAACGACAAAAACTCTTTTTTTTTTCCGAACATGCTGCATTTTTTAACGTCGTTTTAAACAATGTTGTTTTTCGAGTTGTAAGAAATGATCGTGTGTGGGCTAAAACTACGTTAAAAACCTGCGCATGCTCAGAAGCAAGTTATAAGACGGGATCGCTCGTTCTGGTAAAACTACCGTTCATAATGGAGTAAGCACATTCATCAAGTTGTAACAGTGAGAAAAGCGCTAATCGTCTTTTACTAACAAGGAATCAGCTAAAGCAGCCCAAAGGCGAATGGAACTTCACCTGTATAGTGCCTTTGTACGTGTTGTACATCACCGTGTTTTGCTAGATCATTTTTTTTTTTTTAAAACAATGGTGTGTGGGCAACATTGTTTTTAATGATGAAGTTGGAAAAACTGTTTTTTTCTACATGCTGAAAAATTATCGTGTGTACGCGGCATTAGAGTTCTGTCGGTCCCATGCATTATATGGCTCACCCTCATCTTGCAGGAGAGACAGAAATATGCTGGGCATAAGCTCTGCCAATAGAAATTTGGTCATTAAGGGCTTTATCACTGTGGCAGACATAAGTAGTATAATGTAGATTTGCAGTACATGACCTTGTCTGCACTACCTGACCTGCCCCTGCTTTGACTGTGGTTTGTCTTCAGGAAAACATACCTGTAGACATGTTGGTTACATTTTTATATTGGGCCTTTTAAAAAAAAAAAAATCCAGAATTACCATCTTGAGTACACCACAGAGTCCGATTTTGCTTAGAATTTCTCTATTAAAGTGATACGAAAGTCTAATTTTGTTTAAATTTAAAAACATGTTATACTTACCTCTGTGCAGTGGTTTTGCACATAGCATCCCTGATCCTCTTCTCCGGTCCCTCGCCCACGCTCATGGCCCCTCGCCCACGCTCATGGCCCCTCCCTCCTGCCAAATGCCCCCACAGCAAGCTATTCAGCCACTGAGCCGCAGTTTGGTTCCGCCCCTCCCTCCTCATTCACCAGCTCAGAGGTGGAGCATCTGGTGCGAGATTATATTATATATATATATATATATATATATATACACACACACACATACACATATATATATACACACACACACACACTATTATATATATATATATATATATATATATATATATATATATATATATATATATATGTGTGTGTGTGTGTGTGTGTGTGTGTGTGTGTGTGTGTGTGTGTGTGTATATATATATATATATATGTGTGTGTGTGTGTGTGTGTGTGTGTGTGTGTGTGTGTGTGTGTGTATGTGTGTATATATATATATATATATATATATATATATATATATATATATATATATATATATATATATATATATATATATATATATATATATATATATATATCCCCAAGAGCTATATATTTAGTTAGTTATGTGTCTATACTTGTCATTACATGCTCTTTTCAACTTTGCTGCACTGTAATCTGAAAAACTCATCTGTTCTCCCTCTGAGAGCTGAAGTAGTTCTCGACTTCATAAACAGGCTCCAGGAGATAATTTTCCTCCGAGAACGGAAAAACTCAGTTTAATAAACATACACGTATGCGTTTGTAAACTCAAACAATGAACTTCTCTTATTGATCAGATGCTGTCCTATTTACACTCCATTATGTTAAGCAGTCTGTTCAGTTCTTAGTCTGTGTCTTAGACAACAGATTTATAAGCATTCATGTTGTAGAGCAGGATTGGCCACATGTGGCCCGCGACCTCCTGCTCTGGGATTGAATAGAATACCATTATTAAAAGGTCAGTTTATTACTAAAATCATTATATATAAATGTGCAAGGCTAAACAGTCCACAGCATGTTTTCAGCCTACAAAAAGATTTAAGAACAAAGCGCATATTAAATCACTTGTGGAAGCTTGAATCTGGTTCTGTAAGCAGTCTGACACTGGCATATGGTCATATTTTGCTTCAGATTTGATCTCAAAAGCTAAATTTTAGAGTTAATTGCTACCTAACCAAAGATAATATTGTCAATATGTTGTTATTTATCTAGGCCCACACTACATGGTTAATAATGAATCTTGTGAACTTGAGTGTGTGGGGTCAGGAAGAAGATACAGTCCAATTCCAAAAGTATTGGGAAGCCTGCCTTTACACGCACATGAACTTTAATGGCCTTCAAGTCTTAGTCTATAGGGTTTAATATTGGGTTGGCTATAACAGCTTCAACTCTTCTGGGAAGGCTGTCCACAAGGTTTAAGCGTGTGTCTATGGGAATGTTTGACCATTATTCCAAAGCGCATTTGTGAGGTCAGACACGGACGTTGGACGAGAAGGCCTGGCTCCCAGTCTCCACTGTAATTCCACCCAAAGATGTTCTATTGGTTGAGGTAAAGAGTCTGTGCAGACCAGTTAAGTTCCTCCACCCCAAACTCGCTCACCCATGTCTTCATGGACATTGTGCACTGGTCCAAAATCGTCAGGGGAGAGCGTTATGATGTGGGGTTGTTTTTCAGAGGTTTGGCTTGGCCCCTTAGTTCCAGTGAAGGGAACTCTTAAGGCATCAGCATACCAACAAATCTTTTAGAATTTCATTTTCCCAACTTTGTGGGAGCAGTTTGGGGATGGTCCCTTCCTGTTCCAACATGACACATCAGTGGAAAAACAAAGGTCCATAAAGACATGGATGAGCGAATTTGGCATAAAGGAACATGACTGGCCTGCACAAAGTCCTGACCTCTACCCAATAGAACACATTTGGGATGAATTAGAGCGGAGACTGCGAGCCAGGCCTTCTTGTCCAACATCAATGCCTGACCTCACAAATGCGCTTCTGGAAGAATGGTGAAGAATTCCCATAGACACACTCCTAAACCTTGTGGACAGTCTTCACAGATAAGTTGAAGCTGTTATAGCTGCAAAGGGTGGGACCACTCAATATTGACACCTGTGGACTAAGACTGGGATGCCATGCGTCTCAATACTTTTGGTAATATAGGGTATATAGATAATTCAGAAACGAGCATGACCTAAAAAATGGTTATATGCAGTATTTTCTCTGTTATTTGAAATAAAAAGTATATAAAATGTAAGTACAAAAAAAAAAAATGCAACAGGGAGCTAATTAAAAAGTGAACGACAAGGAAATTAAAATCTTGCTTACTTCATCTTGAGTTCGCTGGAATTTAGGACTGTTTTCATAGAGAATCAAAAAAAAAGCAAACAGAGCCATTAAAAATCCATGTCCAAAATCTCCAAACATAACAGCAAATAGGAAAGGAAATGTGATGATAGTATAGGGAGCTGCAACAAAAAAAAAATCAGAAAGGTCACCAACAATTGGAGAGATGCAACCATGGATTACAATTACTGCACAGGGTTAATAAATGTAATGCATGTATTCAGTGTCTTTATATTTTCATGCAGACCAATGTTCTCCAACAAACCTCTGAGGGCTTCACACAACAGCTGTATTTATACTGAGATTAAATTACACACAGGTGGACCATTTAGCAATTAGGTGACTACTGAAGGCAATTGGTTCCACTAGATTTTAGTTAGGCCCTTTTTACACTGGGGCGGTGGGTGCATCGGCGGTAATGCACCGATATTTTTAGTGGCGCTTTATCGTCAATTTCACGGTGCCATTTGCCCGCTAGCAGCACTTTTAACCCCCACTAGCAGCCGAAAAAGGGTTAAAACCACCCGCAAAGCGCCGCTGCAGCAGCGCTTTGCCGGCAGTATAGCTGCGGTGCCCATTCATTTTAATGGGCAGGAGTGGTGAAGGAGCAGTATACACACGGCTCCTTCACCGCTCCAAAGATGCTGCTAGCAGGAAATGTTTATTACCGTCCTGCTAGCGCACCGCTCCAGTGTAAAAAGCCCTTGCGGGGCAAGGGTACAGCTACAGCTTTAGCCTGAACTCCTCCTGGCTATGCTCCTCTTACATGTTGTGCCCCACCCACAAGGTTTAGTCACAGATTTACAGGGCAAAACATGTCATAGCAGCAGAGCTTGAATGTTGGCACCCAAACTATGCTTTGGGCTGCAGGGGGGAAGTTTTCCAGTGCTTAGGAGCGGTGCTCTGTGTTTTTTGTATACGGGTCACCAATATGTCAGTTTTTAAATTAATGGCCTTTTAAATAAAATAAACTAATAAATGGATGCTTTAATTACACGCACTACAGTTGTCAGAATACAATGTTTTTCATTTGGGCCCCAAGCTCTAACTACAAGCTTCATTTTATTTAAAATATATAGTTCCAAGGCAGTGGTACAAGATAAAAAATAATAATAAAAAAAAAAAAAAAATTGTGACTGCAATGTACTACATTCAATCAATATCTCTGGAAAAGGGCAAGTGTATGTAATATATATACATATGAAAGAAAAAAAAATTACATACAGAGGAGAACTACAGGGAAAGGGAGGGGGTCACCACTGTTAGGAGATTGAACTCAGAGTTGGGCTTTAAACAGAGTTAAAAGATCATATATAAATTACCTGGATTCACTTCTCCATACGTTCCAACTCCATAGGCATCTACAATGTTCTGAAAGCCAGAGGTGAATTTGTTTGTTCGGATTAATGTTGGAGGTGTGTCATTGGTAGGGATACGATTGATGAAAGAAGGTATAGAAGCTCCACTTTTTCTCTGGAAGATAATAGAAGAGCGTCATGACTTTATACATTGCAGATGATTTTATGAATTCAGAAGATGATCACTTGGAAGTAAGATATGCATCACACTATTATGGCCCAGCTTGTAATAGTCTTACTCCCATTTCCCCCCCTCACTTTCCAGGACAGCTACTTCAGAGATGATTGGCTCCACCCTCTACAGGAAACACAAATCAGATACAATTTAAAAGGCCCCTCCCTTTCCTCTGACCCTCATGCTTTGTACACACGACAGTTTTTAATGTCATGGAAAAAAAATGTTTTTCTCTATGTGATTCTTGTCAAGCCTGCCTTGCATACACACGATCGTGGAAAAAAAAAATGCTCGAGCAAAGCGCGGTAAGGTACAACGGTACTATTAAAGGTGAAGTTCCATTCGGATTGCGCCACCCTTTGGGTCTGCTAGTTTTACCAGAAAGTGTGCTCCCGCCTCATAACTTGCTTTTGAGCATGCGCGTTTTTTTTACCCGACGTTAAAGCCTACACACGACCGTTTTTTCACGACGTGAAAAACGACGTGAAAAATTAGAGTATGTTCTAAATTTTTAATGCCCATTTTTCACGACGAGAAAAATGCTCTGGAGCCAACACACTGTCATTTTTAATGACCAATTTAAAAAATTGCATTTTTCTTGTCATGAAAAATGGTTGTGTGTACGCGGCATCAGTTTTGTGTTTCCAGACCCTCCAGGAGCACCAACATGTTTTTTGTTAACTGTTTGGTAACTGTGGTTGGTATTCAACGAGATCCATGGCCATGTAGTGGGCAGAAAGAGCATCATGTAGGGCTGGGGAAAAAAAACGATTTGAATTGTGAATCGAGTTGCAAGGTCAAATCTATTCAGATTTTCAGCAAAGCGTTTTTTGTTTTTTTTCACAAGGACCAGCGCCGACATTACGCCGGTCCTGGGGAGCTGCGGGCAGGAGTTTTTAGGTGAGGCCACGGCTTCGGCCTAGTCTGCAAGGGCGGACGCTGCCGAAGCCGCGGCCTCTCCTAAAAACACCCGCCCACAGCTCCTCAGGACTGGTGTAGTGTCCATCAAAAAAAAAAAAAAAAACTTGATTCGAATCGTGAATCAAGTTTTTTCTGTTTTAAATCGCAGATTTTTTTGGGAGAAAAAAAAAAAAAAAATCGCCCAGCTCTAGCATCATGGAAAGAAATTTCTAAAGCTGCCATCTGGTCCTCCTCTCATGCATTTGTCAAACATTATAGAGTTCAGATGCTTTCCAGCCAGGACCTCTCCTCCTTTGGTAGGAAAGTGCTTCAGGCTGTCGTCCCTCCCTAAAATATAGAATCTTGCTTATCCTCTCAAAGGAGCTGTCCTAAGGGGGTGAGGGGGGAAAATGCCCATTAGACTTACCAGTAACAGTATTTCCAGGAACCTTCCAGGACAGCATCTATATATTCCCACCCTATTCTGTTTTTTCACTGGTCGACCTTGTGGTGGTGTTTTTATGAGTGTCAGGTTTTTTTTCCTCTGCCGAGTACACTTTTGGTGGAGGTTTACTTGATCTTCTAACAACTGAGGGTCAGAGGAAAGGGAGGGGGCTTTGAAATTGCATCCGATTTGTGTTTCCTGTAGAGGACGGAGCCAATCATCTCTCAAGTAGCTGTCCTGGAAGGTTCCAGGAAATACTGTTACCGGTAAGTCCAACGTATTTTTTTTTTTTTAGGCTACTTCACTTAACACAAAGCCTCTGGAGGTTCACAATAAATGGCAAACACTGTCGGATGAGGACTGGGAGGAAGCATGTACCTCTAATTTAACCATTTCACTGGCTATTAATAACAAGCTTATTGCAATTATACGTGGCACATCAGTCTTATCTTTATTCACGTTATGTGGCTATGCCCCGTTATTGATGTATACTGGAAACAAGTGATAGATATACTGTTCAAAATGATCTTGGTCCATGTGCCATGTGATCCGTGCATCTATCTATTGATTATATGAGATAAGGGACAATGGCAGGCTAGATAGATACAGGGGGCTTTGCAAGTGTCCAAGCACCTGAAGGTACCAGCCCATAACCCAGAGTCTACAATTATCAAGCCGGTGTCCCGACATTCCCTGTTAGATCATCCCTGCCTTTCTGAGTATACAGCAGGAAGATCTACTCAAGCCTGTTTGTAGGACATGTAATAAACCCATTCACTATTCTTGAACGTTTACAAGAGGGTATTACTACCCGATTATACAGTTTAGGAATATAACTGATCCAGTCATAACTAGAAAAATTGGGTAGAATAAAAAACCTATAAACACCAGCCCATTGGAATGAATGGGCATCGCTTTCAAAGCGCCGCAAAACGGGACTCTTTGCCCCTTTTTTTGGGTAAAAAGCACCCCTCTAGCAGACAAAAAGCACTGCTAAAATGAGCAGCGCTTTCAGTGTGAAAGCAGCCTTGAAAAGTTTCAATTACTCTAGCTATTTACAGCAGAAGACTTCCTCAGCACCTACTGTGCCTCTACACTGATTATAGACAACATTGTCACTGCATACAAAGTGCAATAAAATACAAACATTTTGTTGGGTTGGTGATGGTTACAGTTCCAGCAGATCTCACAAACTAAACAAATACACATGAAAAATCTTGCCATACATACTTATACAGCCCACTCTACACTTTAACACTATCTGAATCATGAAAACCCACACTTCATGTTAATTTGAATAGTACAGATAAAAAAATAGGACATAAAAACTATGCAATAAAGTGCAAAAAAATATCACAACAATTAAAAGGACTTACTGAGCCTTCCTCAAGTGCATGTCTCAGGGTTTGAAGATCGGCTACAGGACACCATACTTCAGCAATCAGACATTTGTTGGTGACATCAAAACTGCATAAATTCAGCACATGGTATACAGCCTTCATTTTTTTGACCTGAATAACCCACTTGAAGATGGACTCTGATGCCTTGTAAAGAACTTGTTTGAGATATTCCTCAGTTTGGGAGATTACCTTCAAGGAACAGAATATATACTTGAGAAATACATTGGTTACACAGCCAAAAATAATCATATTGATGTCCATTAAAATTTTAAAAGCCCTAAAGCAGGGGTGCCCAACCTTTTGAATAGCGAGGGCCACTTAATCGACTTGGTAACTGGTTGCGGGCCACAATGAGCCAAGCAGGCAGATGACAGGTCTGTGTCCGCGCTGCTATACTCCTTCCTAACAAAGTGTTACTAAACCCAGAACCCTGAAATCCCTATATCTGGTCTCCCACAGTACACAGAGCATGAAATCGCAATAGTTTTATTAAAAATAAAATGCTAAATACCCTCTCTTATCAGCAGTATATAGCAGTCTTGTGACTTTTATTGTCCAGCCAAGCACTTTAATGCTTGTAGGAGTTTTCCGACTGCCCTATGAGGCTGTAGAACCCCTGACTGTCTGGACAGTGCCGATTGGCCCTATGCTGATCACATGCACTCTTCCAAGAAAAAAATAAAAAATCCTCTCCAACAATATTAATCAAACTGAGCATGTGTAGAGTGCCTCCATCAGCTCTGTTTTATCAGGAAATCAGAGGACAGTGGAAGGAGAGGAGGATCAGAGAAGCCTGTATCAAACTGCCTTTTTACACAAAGCAGAAGGTTCCACAGTGAGTATAACAAGCATGCTTTACTGCATATACATACAGAGTAATTTTACTGTTGTGGGTTTAGGAACACTTTAGGTACCCAATATTGTATGGCAGGGAAGCAAAAAAAGGGCAAGTATAAGCACCAGGATTGGGGGGTAGGTTATTAAAACAGAACCCAAGACAAAAATATTGAATAGCCCATTAAAAGAGCAACTACATAAAAAAAAAACAGCTTTTTCTGCAATACTGACATTCAGTCTTTCAGTCTTTCAAGGACTGATAATGTAAGTATGAGGTTGTTGCCTTAGATAGAAATGAAGGGCAAAAAAATGGCGATAGCTAACATTTCAAAAACCGTAGGACAATTAAAGTATAAGCGATGACTACAAAAATAAAAATGTCATTTCACGATTAGAATCCCCCAGACTAAAAAACATATATGCATTTAGCCATGTGTGCAGTGAAGGGAGGGAGATGACAACAATGTAATTTAATTTTAATTACATAGCGGAAAATGTTTAGGGTGTTCTACTTACAAAATGTTGGTATTGTACGTTATACATTTTATCATATTATCCATTATACTTTTCTGGTCTTAGGATAATTACAGCCACACACGTTAACTATGCTCCATGTTCCTAAGGTGCAATTAAAATAAATAAAAAATAAAGTATATTTTTTGCATATGTTTTATTCAGGATCATTTACAGATAAATTCTATATATTCAATGATCATTGGTTAGCTGTAAACACAACTTGGTGCCAATGCCCCATTGTCTTAGACCACCACCTGGGTGTTAGATTTCTCTGTCTTTATTACAGCACTAAATAAACAATTTCTCTTCACAGGGTATCTGCATTTCTGACAGTGCTAACTAATAGAAGTCAATGATTGTAGGCGAAATAAAGCCTTCTGCAATTACAATGCGTTTTTTTTTTTTTTTTGCTGCTAGCAAATAATTATGTTCCACTTCATCAGAAATACGAACATAAAAAAATAAAAAATAGCATTAAACATTTAAGAACTTCAGACATGAATCTAAACACTTAGGGCCAGCTTGGCTTAAACGAACTTTTCAGATATCACCCCCATGCTGCATACAAGTGCTCTGCTGATGGATGTACCAGCAGCTTCCCCATAGTCAGTCACTTGTTCCGGCACCCTCCACCACTTAGGAGAAGCATTGTATTTTTTCAATGAATACAAGCCTTACTCTAATTGAGTCCACTCCACCATGGTTAACCAAAAGAAAAATTGAGAAAAATAAAATAAAAATCGCAATGTGCCTCCTGTTCCCTGCAAGTGCTTTAGTATTATCCGTTACATTGTTCTGAGGACTAGGAACCTCACACCCATCTAGGTTATGTACATGAGGACAGGTGGAGTTCTTAGCTCAGCTTACCGCCTGCAAGTCTTGAATTCTTGTGTTCAATCCGGATATTATCTCTTGTCGTTCCTCAGAAGAATTTGGGTATGGATACACGTGACAATGGTAACTGTAATGCAATAGCAAAAAAGCAATGTTACGCTAAATGTTCAGGTGATTTAATGCATCTCTCAGCAGCAAACAATGGTTTTGACTGAAATGCGAATGTCGTTAAAAGGGAATATATAGTTGTTTACAGAAAACAAGATATGCAATGTGGATTCAATCAGTTTAAAGCAATACATATGTTGAGGGCCCATTTAAAACAAACCAATGCATGTGTCTGGCCCTGTAGACAACAATGGGCGCCCTCACTTTAGAGCACAGTGTCAAACACAAGGCCCGCAGGCCGAATCTGGCCCTCGCACCTCTCCTGCAGGAAAGCTCCACCCCTACCTTCTGCTTTCAAGCAATGCATCCAGCTTCTTCCCATCAGAAGCATAAGGAAAGGGGGGTGTAAGGGAGAGTGGGGGACTCAACTTCTGATTGTGGGGTGGCTCTTGACCATCCAATGTAAGGGGAGGGGAGGGGATGCGCTGGACATCTAATCTTACAGATACAACCGGCCCTTTTGAGGGAAATCACAATGCCGATGCGGCCCATAATGAAATTGAGTTTGCCACCCCTGCTTTAGAGTCAAGGTGTCCAGCCTGCAGCACTGATGGCTATGAACGCAGCACGACAAAAAAATCTAGCTTAGCTGAATAGGAGCATGGTCAGGTCGAGAGAGGATGCATGTTTGTTCTGTGCCAACAAGAGGTTGTATTGGAGAGGCCTTGAATAGAATTGGCTGAATGGCATAACCTTCGAAGGCGGCCACTATAGGGCCCAAAACACGCAAGGACACTCTCACAAAGACTCTTTAACCTCAAGGCCTGAGATCTAAGAAAGACCAGCTTTAAAGTTGATTACAAAACAGAAAGTATGAATTCTCAATAGTCATGTTGAAGATTGCAGATAGCTTCAGAAGAAGGTCGCCCAGATACCCTATAACCTGAATGTCCCTAGTTCTTAAGAGGGGAAGAAGGGGTGCAAGAACCTTTGTAAATACTTTGGAAGCAGAGAAAGGCCAAAAGGTCAGTGTAACAAACTGGAAATTATCATCTCCTAATTCAAAGTGCAAAAAGTGCTGAGGGGGTAGTTTTATGGCATTTTTATTAATATTTTTTTACTAGTAATGGCGGCGATCATTGATTTTTTTCAGTACTGCGACATGGCGGACACTGCAGACACTTTTGACACATTTTTGGGACCATTGGCATTTTTATAGCGTTCAGTGCTATAAAAATGCATTGGATTACTATAAAAATGCCACTGGCAGGGAAGGGGTTAAGTATGTTCCCTGGGTGTGTTCTAACTGTATGGGGGGGGGGGGGTGGACTCACTAGGGGAAATGACTAATCGCTGTTCATACATTGTATGGACAGACAGTCAGGCATTTCTCCCCTGACAGGACCAGGAGCTGTGTGTTTACACACACACACCTCCAGGTCCTCGCTCTGTAACGAGCGATCGCGTGTGCCCGGCGTCGAGCGCTCCACACCTGAGCTTGGCAGCTAGGCGAGGTGATGGCTACGTGCTCCCGCCCCAGCAGAGCCGACCTGCCGCCATATAACTGTGGCGGCTGGTCGGCAAGCAGTTAAAGATTTATTACCAATAATTGTAGATCACTGTTTTATCCACTCAGGGGAGTTTTTTTATAATCACTTTCTAGCGCCCTCCTTTTTCACAAAATAATCATAAATTGCCCATTCTATTTGATCATAAATAGGGAATGACTTTTTAGACATAAGCAGGTCAATTAGTAGACAAGGACAAGAAAGATACCCCCAAGGATGGGACTTTGAAGGCCAAACTCAATATGTATAAAAACTTTATTGGTGGACCAAACAAGTTAACAGTTGATACTTGTTAACAATGGACCTGTAGGGTCAAGGTAATTCTACATAAAACACTTGCAAAATGATGATATGTAGGTAGGAAACACCAAGGAAGAAAAAGTGCACCCAGTGTTAAAGAAAAAGAGAAGAATGTTTTTTTTTTTCAACACATCAGTGTATGATACAACATAATTAAAAATAAACTCTCAAAGGGACTATGGAGGATGCCCGACGCGTTTCTGGTCTTGTAGGTAAGTAGAAGACCATCATCAGGGGCCAGAGAGTTTTATGGTGTATAAAAATCTCAATCTAAAAATAACAGAAACAGCAGCATAGGACACATAGTCGGAATGATATGCTAACTCCGTTTGAATCTAAAACAGCATCTCGTTTTGGTTCAAGTGGGCCATTTACCGTTTAGTTTACGGATAGAGGGGTCCCTTGTCTGGGGTAACAGTGGTCAAATGGGCTCAGGGTGTGCCACCTCGAATGCAGCCCTTACCGGAAACAATCCTGGGTGGATGGAAGAAAAGGGGGGGTGCCGTTATGGCTAAATGTACACTGGGTGAGTTAACAGATTTTGTGGGTATCAATCTAAAGTTCCAGAGGAACCTGGACCCTGGAGGTAGATCTATACATAAACATTCCATTTCATGTAGTGTTAAATAAACCATACACAAGTTTCTAGTGTTATTTACCCAATACGGGGGGGGGGGGGGGTTCCTTGTGTTTCAAAGGCCCCTGAAAACCTGTGGGGTTTGTTTCAGGTTGATCCACCTGAATCACAAGAAGGAAACCTGCAAAGAGTATATAGTGGTGAGCCACCTAGCTACATTAGGGGGATAGCACAGTGTTGCTGCAAAGGGGAGAAATAACTTAAAATTAAAGTTACTGCTGTTTGGCATTTGTCCACATTTCTGTTGTACATATGTTTGTTTAACCCTCCCCCTTCCAGACACCGGATTTGTATCCTTCTAGGAAGGGTCGGTAACTGACCTAACTGACCTTGCTATTCAGGCCTGGGGGTAAGGTGGCTCTTAGGGCCACTATCCAGCGGGTCTCCCGTTGAAGTAATAGCTTGTCCCAGTCTCCACCTCTTGGGTTGGGGTGTATTCTATCAAGTGCCAAGAATGACGTTTTGGGGACGGTGTCTTGGTGTACGTCTCTCGACTGTCGCCCCAATGGGAGGTCAGGGTTTGAGGATTTTTTACTGTGTTTGTGCCTGTTAATCCGTTTTTTCCACTCAAGTTTGGTTTTGCCCACGTAGAAGCAGCCACAGGAACAAGTTAACAGATATACGATCCCAAAAGTATTGCAATTAGCAAAATGTCGCGGTCTATAAGGGCGACCGTTTGTTAACATGATGTACATTGGCACATACTCCAAATCGACCCAATCATCAGTCAGTTCATTCCCAACCACCCTCTGATCACAAATAGACAAACCAGATCCATCAAGGATTTGCTAGTTACTAGTGAATACACGGGAATCTTTCGGGGTGACCCCTGCAAACGTTGGGGCACCTTTACATGTGGAGGGTGTGCACAATGCCAACACATTAACACCTCAAAGAACATCATGTTACCAAACGGTCGCCCTTATAGACCGCGACATTTTGCTAATTGCAATACTTTTGGGATCGTATATCTGCTAACTTGTTCCTGTGGCTGCTTCTAGGTGGGCAAAACCAAACTTGAGTGGAAAAAAACAGATTAACAGGCACATACACAGTATAAATACCTCAAACCCTGACCTCCCTTTGGGGCGACACTCAAGAGACGTACACCAAGACACCGTCCCCAAAACGTCATTCTTGGCACTTGATAGAGTACACCCCAACCCAAGAGGTGGAGACTGGGACAAGCTATTACTTCAACAGGAGACCCTGCTGGATAGTGGCCCTAAGAGCCACCTTACCCCCAGGCCTGAATAGCAAGGTCAGTTACCGACCCTTCCTAGAAGGATACAAATCCGGTGTCTGGGAGGGGGAGGGTTAAACAAACATACGTACAACAGAAATGTGGACAAATGCCAAACAGCATCCCATTTTGGTTTTTCCCGATGATAAAAATAATAACAGCACTTTTATCCACCTAATTCTATCCCCATCTGGCCTTCATCAATCAAACCTGTATAAGACATGGGGTCTTTCTCTGGCCACTGTTCTTACAATGTTGCCCTCTGTCCTGGACAAACAACCCCCCCCCCCCCTCGCCTCCTTCTTTGCTCATGTCCTTTTAGTGAAAAATGGATCAGAACCATGTGGAGAGGTTCCTGAATGATACTATATACACTTATGTACGCAGTGGGCTCCGCTGTGTCCCACTATGTAGGTTTTTACCATTTACCTACTATCATTCGATATAGTAGGTAAATGGTATTTTGATAAAAAAAGATATCCCACTTTTTCACAACCTAATGAGTTACCTTTATGTTTTTATGCTCTCTCATGTAATGAATTATCTATACTGGCATTCTCCGGGTTTAGGTCCCCTCGTCTGTCCTGCATAGTGGTCTTTGCTGGACCGGGGTCTGTCTCCCTTGATGCATTATAGTAATGCTGTATGCATCCACTTAACTGCAGCACCGCAAGAAACCACTGACACAACCATCGCCGAATACATTTACTGCGCTCATGACCTTCCTTGCTGACACCAGTCGGTGTTGGGAGGGACGGCTCCCACGTTGCCGAGAAGCCTACTTTACAATATACCCGCCCACTGTCAACCCTATCCAGAAGCCACACAGGCCGACACTCCGATCACATGACCAACGCGGCGCCGGGTACGCCCATTCACGCTATGCGATGACATCATCATACGGCGCGGGCCTGACGCCCAGAGCGTATATATATATATATATATATATATATATATATATATATATATATATATATATATATAAAAATAGCAACATGCATCCCAGACTAACCAGGCACCCTACACACCGGGGATTAACGCTATTGGGCCGAGGACAAACTTCCCTGCAGTAACTAAGTTTAAGTTATTTCTCCCCTTTGCAGCAACACTGTGCTATCCCCCTAATGTAGCTGTGTGGCTCACTACTATATCCTCTTTGCAGGTTTCCTTCTTGTGATTCAGGTGGATCAACCTGAAACAAACCCCACAGGTTTTAAGGGGCCTTTGAAACACAAGGAAACCCCCCCCCCCCCCTATTGGGTAAATAACACTAGAAACTTGTGCATGGTTTATTAACACTACATGAAATGGAATGTTTATGTATAGATCTACCTCCAGGGTCCAGGTTCCTCTGGAACTTTAGATTGATACCCACAAAATCTGTTTACTCACCCAGTGTACAACTAGCCATACCGCCCCCCCCCCCCTTTTCTTCCATCCACCCAGGACTGTGATTTGTTTCTGGGAAGGGCTGCATTCGAGGTGGCACACCCTGAGCCCATTTGACCACTGTTACCCCAGACAAGGGACCCCTCTATCGGTAAACTAAACGGTATGTGGCCCACTTGAACCAAACAAGGCGCTGTTTTAGATTCAAACGGAGTTAGCATATCATTCTGACTATGTGTCCTATGCTGCTGTTTCTGTTATTTTTAGATTGAGATTTTTATACACCATACAACTCTCTGGCCCCTGATGATGGTCTACTTACCTACAAGACCAGAAACGCGTCGGGCATCATCCAATCGTCCCTTTGAGAGTGTTTCTTTTAAATTATGTTGTAAAATTAATTAATAGATCAGCTTTGGCAAGCAAATTGAGTAAAGCCATTAGATCAGAAGTATAGGAGCCTGGGGGTGAAAATTCTTCCACGACCTCCTCTAAAACTGCCTCTGGGTCCTCTCCCCCCTCAATATCTGCATTCTCTAGAGGAGCCATTTTGCCTTTAAAACCCTGGTAGTCACCATGGGGGCAGAGAAGGAGCCTGGCGCCTTTGAGCTCAGGACAGTGACAGCCGTATTAAAGCAGTTAGTTGTCTGAGAAATTGTGACATAGTTGGAAAAAAGACTATTAGTCAGACAGGTCATTTGCAGAGTGCCTGGCATAACGTTATAATTGGATATAGAGACTGGTGTTCAAATAAGGTCCCGATCAGGTGCAAGGAAGTATCATCTTTCTAAGCAGATTGAGCGTTTTGCAGGCCTTCAGCACATTGAAGGCCTGTGTAAACTTTTGCCACAGTTTTTTTGAGCATGGTTTCGGCCATTGCCATCTGTAAGGGCATTACTCTGCAGGGTACTTATGGAGTAGAGTGACGAAATGGGGTTAGCGTGTCCGTGAAGAAGTATGCAGCAACCTGTGTGTCAACCATTCCATAGTGAAGTCCTCATGGCAAAAAGGGGTAAGAGAAGCATATGTGTACCTTATAAAAAGGCTCTAAGCAGCAGTGGTGTGATACAAGAAAGAAGAGCCATAACCAGATCTCTGATACAAATACCATTTACTTTTATTAGTGCAAAGTCACCTGTCGCATAATGTTTTTGGGGCACACAGTATCCCTTCCTCAAAGCAACACAATGATCCCTGGACTCCCACTATATTACCTTGAAGAAGGGACCCTGTAAGCCCCAGATATGTTGGCTTTATATGAAGCATATGACTATGCACGTTATGTGTATAGGAATGGCTCACCTGTTATACTGTCTATGGGGTGCCATCCACTAGCGTCAATATAGTCAATATTAGAAGTGTATCCCATACCTACTTTGCTGCGTCATAACACCTCAGTCATCCACCTGGGGCTAAGCTCTGAATGGTGGACTTTTAGTGGCATTTTAAAAACATCTAACACTGTCTGTATATATACACTAAAAAGGATACACATCATAGATGTAAAAGCAAGTAATAGAGATATGACTCTCACGTGCTACGAGGCTAAAGTAGTGATCCAATAAACAAGGCAACAGTCTTAACTGTGTTGCCGTTCCTATATAAATCCAGGTATAGGCCAACATGGTGGGCATATCCCCAAGGAGTCTTCAGAGTCTGGGTTTCATAGGAATAGATTAATCGCTCTGGACATGTATAGCACCCTGCAACGACATGCATTTCACCAAGTGCTGACGTCAGTGCCAAAGCAGGATCTAGTGCTGAAGTATATTACAGGCCATCTACAAGTTGTGGGATCTGGGTACAGCTCCCAAGATTTTACAGTGGTTGCACCGATCCAAATGCACCGCCTCTATTGTTGCATTAGAAGACAGTGAGGAACTGATTGAAGAACGTGAAGTAAAATATTAAACTAGTTGAGCTAAGAATGATTTAACTATAATGGAGGTCCATCACCTTGGGACACCAACAAAAACTGAGGACTCACAGAGTGGGGTAGGTTTTATAGGGGGGGGGGCCAGGTGGCATGTCCTCAAAAGCCTGCCAGATTCACCTGAAGGTACCAGACTATTATCCAAGGTCTATGAATACTTTATGTTCTGTAGTAATATCCAAAAAGATACTGAATTTACAAGCAACTCAAAATTCCTCTATTTCTTTGATGCCGTCACAGCTAGGATTCACCTTAGGACACTAGCAAAAAGCTGAAAACTTAGGCTAGAGTACAGTTATCAAACAGCCTTTCAAATTTAAAATGTTTTGTTTCAATAGTTTTTATTCATTTTACAATGAAAAATGGCGATACAGATGAACATTGGTCAGCTCAAATTTAAATAGTAAACACGCATTGCCCAAGTTTCAGGCACTGGGGCAGAGGGATAGGTGTGTAGGTTGTCTTACTGCAGAAAAAAAATATCACAGCATCTTTACTGTAAAAGTTAAAAAAAAGAGTGATGCAAATGTCTCTACAGAACACTCACCAGTCACAGATCTTTTTCACTTTCTGTCCAATCTGGTCTCCCCAGTAAGAAATTAGAAACACAAACCACTTTGTTGGCTCTTCCTTTAAAAAACGGGAAAGATTTTTTTTTTTAAATAAGTTGTCCTGTATCAAAATTTAACACACACTTTAAAGCGGAGTTCCAGCCTTTTAATACGTGTAGCTGCCGACTTTTAATAAACAGACACTTGTCTGCTCCACTCTACCCCCCCCCCTTCTACGGGCAGCGCCTCCATTCATAGTGTGGGCATCCAGCCATGACAGCTTTCGGCTTCACGGCCGGGCACTCACTGCGCGAGTCACGCAGCACTCTGAGTGGATAGGTGATCTCCAGGGACCTGTCACTTGTCTCTGGAGCTCGCCTAAATGGAGGGACCGCCTAAGGCAAGAAGAGAAGTCGCAGAGAAGTTCCCTGGGCAGAAGGAGGAAGTGGGACAGGAAGATATATATATATATTATATATATAACACCCAGTGAGTTTCCCTCACTGGGGGATTTTTAGCATTTCCATCCAAAGAAATACCCATTCAGCCTGTAGGCTTATACAGTACATGCGGCACTCCTGCTCTGGCCTTAACTTTTAGGCCCTTTTGTCCCACATATGAAGACAGTCTTCATACACACTCTGTGCACATAATTTACAGCCCCTTGCTGCTTTGGCTCCCACATAAGGCCCTCCTACGCCTGGCCTGGTCTTTACAAAAAAGCCCAGCACACACCTGACCAAATATCATCCCACCCAGATCTCTACGAAATTTTCAGATTCCAGGTCCCAAAATAGACTTTACAAAACCATGAGGAAACTGAAAAGCCAGTTTCCTCTGCATTAAGCAAACCCCCTGGAGCCCCTCAACCCGCTTGGTTGAGAATCCTGAGTTATGGCCTCTATTGAGACCCTGGCATGGTACTGCACTGCCAATATAGTGAGTGTGTGCACACACATACACATTGTAAATGTATATGTTAATTGCTTTAATTGACTTGAAAATTACCTACTCTAGCTACTACAATTTTTTGCAAAGTACTATAGGTTCCCTCCACAATAACCTTTGGCAGTTTCGTTTAACATCCCTCTTCCATACTCAACCAAGATAATACACCAGCAAGTCTCCTGCTTTATGATTTAGAAACTGAATGTGCTGTCCTAGTGTTGACAGATAGGCCAACCAGTCCTAGTTTTTCCTATCCTATTCCATTTACCAAGTCTATGCAGGAGCGGTGTTTCTAGTGGCTAATCAATACTTCTATTTTGTATTAAAAACAGACCACACTAGGCAGAAGAGCACAGCGTAGTCAGATTTCTGGCTGTGCTGATGTCTCGGCCTACTCTCCTCTAATGATCAGACTTGTGCCGACATCCCGCCCAGCCATTAACTGGGAAGATCTGTGTACTGCCGTTTCACCTTCCTGAGCTTTATGCAGTCGAGAACGAAAGTTATGTGATCACCTTTAAAAAGAAAAAAAAGGGGGGGGGGGGCATTTATAATGTTTTTCATATGTATAAATAAATGTTTTCCCTTTTATATCTAATATAAGCTGAACTGTTAAAGTGTTAGAATTACCACCTAGCTAGTTGTTTGAATTCAAAGAAGGACCTACTCACAGTTTCAGGATCATACAGAAACACATCAAGCTCCTTGTAAGTGAAAATGGTGTAGCCTTTGCAAACCCTCCACAGCATCTTTTGAAAAGATTCAAGTTTGGTACAGTGAACTAGCCCGGAAACAAACCTGCCAAAAGAAAAAAAGTGAAATGATTTTTTGTAAACATAGTTCCTACTATGATCTCACTGTACTGCATGTAGTAAATACAAAACACAAGGCAAGCTTCAGCAAAACATTTTACAGTGAACAAACAGTGAGGTAGGGGTATAAAGCCATTGGGTTACGATGAGCCTTTTTTTGCTTAACCACTTTAGCCCCAGAAGAATTTACCCCTTAACAACAAGGTAATTTTTTTTCCTATACGGCACTGCGTAGCTTTAACTGATACTTGCGCTGTCGTGCGACATTGTACCCAAACAAAATTTAGGTCCCTTTAGCGCCAGTACGTTTATACACACTGCCGGCCTGGATTCTACTCCCTCCACTTCTCCCAGCATTCTCGCTCAGTGTGCTCCAGCGCTGCCCGTAAAAATGAGATCTAGGGAGTGGAGTCTGACAAGTGCTGGCCGGAGGGGAGCTCATTGCCCAAGTTCCCGCTGGAAAGGATGCCAGCTGCAGGAGTTCATTCTGAGAGAGGTGGAGAAACAATACAGTCTGCCGGTTTATCAACTTAGCAGCGCTGTATGTGGCAGGGTTTTGTAAGCATCAGGAAGGACTTGTGACCAGGGACTTGAGATGGCATTGAGGGGGCAAGAGCCGTGTCTGCAAGATAGTGGGAGACCAGTACTGCCACAGTGTGCCTGTAGCCAGCATAAGTTGCTCCATGAATGCCACTGCCCAATGGCCTCTGTAGTGCTGGAGCAATGACATAGGACCTTATACTTTCCTACCTTCTGCACTCCTCTCCCTGCACCAACTACCCACCACCATACAGTCTGCATTCTTCTCCTGTAAATACTACCCATTGCCATACACTCCACCATGCACTTCATACCCCTCTCCCTGCACATACTACCAACCGTAATACACTCCTTACCTGCACATACAACCCACCGCCATACACTTTGCACTCCTCTTCTTGCACATACTATCCACCTACATACACTTTGTACCCCTCTCCCTGCACATACTATCCACCGACATACAATCCACACTCCTCTTCCCTGCACATGCTACTCATTGCCATACATTCAGTACCCTTCTCCCTGCAGATACTATCAAAACGACATACACTGCACACTCCTCTGCCTGCACATGCTACCGAATGCCATACACTTCACACTCCTCTCCCTGTACATATTACCCACCGCCATACAGACCACACTCCTCTCCCTGCACATACTATCCACTGCCATACACGCCACACTCCATGTTGTGTACCGAGCAATTACTATGATGTATGGTTCTTATGGTTACTTTACGCACTTTGAGTAAAGCAAAGTATGGTTTTTGCAAGTTGTTCTACTGTATACTTTTGAGACAGGAAATGCACAACGGCTCTGTTTTGTATGCATTTCTGTTTCTATATAAGCAAATAAAAAGAATTTGCACAAATACAAAAAAAGGGTATCAGTATGTAGAAAATTTCTAATTATTCACATACCTTTAAAATGTTTCAGCAGTAACATGCAAAATACCAGAATTGCAAGCTTACGTCTCATTAACCTGACAGAAGAAGGGTTCATGATCATCATGACCATTACTCACCCCAGTTTTGCTCCAAGTCTCTGCATACAAGTATAGTCCATTAAGGAATCCTTTTCCAAAGCAGGGAACTCCTCATAAATGGTTTGTGAAGAGGTTTCATACTGAAAAACAAAAAAACACACAGACCTTCATGAGAATGAGGATATAAAATGCAAAAACTTGAACTTGCTGAGATTGACCTCACTGTGCAGCGGTGCAGACGCTCTCACCTTAGTCTGCTCACCCCGGAGAATAGAGAGAGCAGGAGGCTCTCAAACGAGTCGGCTCTCCCCAGGGACAGATTAGCCAGGCAGGCAGTCCCCTGCAGCACCCAGGATTGCCGTGACTCCGTCCCCCTTTGGCATCCCTCTCCTTCCACTGCCACCCCGAGCCTCACAGGTAAGGCTTGTTTTCCTCACAGGCCTCCGACCCATCCCCGGCCCAGGTGACAGTGTTGCGGCCGTCCTTTTCAGGACAGGCCGAGACTGCGGCCTGGGTTGAATGGCCGGAGTGAACAGCCACCTGCACCCCCCCCCCCCCCAAACCCCCATCCCTGGAAATAACATCCCCTTACCGTCTCCCCGCCACCGCCCCGGACTAATCCGCTACTGGGCCGCGGCTAGGAAAGTCCGCGGCTTCAGCAGTGGCCTAGTGGACGTGCAGAGTTTAAAAAATAAATAAATAAAATAAAATAAATAAAACAGCCTAAACCCCCCCCCCCCCTTGAAATCTCACTCAACCGCGCAAGCCCCCCCCCCCCCCCCCCCCCCCGCAGAGAGGTTTCCATCCCCCCTCTCCTATCACCGCCCCAGAACCTTAGCCCCCGGCTCAGGCCTAGTCCCGATCCACCGGCCATCCCACTACACCCCTGCAACCCCGGTCCCTCCTTCCAGCCACCCCAGCATTTCTGCAACCCGACCACCTACCCCCCTTCCACAGCCTGATTGGTGGAATTGGTACCCATCAGAGATCTTTAGGGGTACATTTTTACCCCCCCCCCCCAAAAAGTCCCCCTTCTTTTGCTCTAATTGTGAGTAATCTAGGGACGTTAACCATTGACCGTTTGATCCAAGGCTTGTCCGATCGCCCTTAAGGGATCAGGAAGGATTTTTTCCCCAATCGCTGCAGATTGGCACAGCACGACCAGGGTTTTTCGCCTTCCTCTGGATCAAACAGAGAGGGAAGATGCAGCGAGTGGGGCTCCATTTGTAAAACCTTCCTTTCGCATCATCCTTGAATACCTCCCAATCAATACTACCTCCCTCGCGTGTTCTGCGACTATGGCCAATCTGCGATATTCCGCAGAAACCATCTGGCATCTAAAACCATTTGCCTCAATATTACCAGTTGTCACCAAAAAAGCTCCAAGGAGTGAGCAACTGCTAAGACGCGATCGACGGTCATAAAAAAATTACAAGTATTCACCCCAACCTAAGCACATATCGTGTGCTTTGGTCAACACAAGATCGGCAGTAAAACACTGACAAGAAAGCCATGATTTCATCCTACAATGCAATTTAGACTGCCTCTTTATCACAGAAAGCTGGCTTACAGCTGACTGTAACACCATTCTAGGAGAACTGGTGCCAGAAAATTATCGCATAACAGAAAAAAAGAGTGGGGCAATGAGGAGGAGGCCTGGCGGTGATCCACAAGACTCACCTCTCGAGCTCTAAAACAATCCTTCAAAACCCACTTCCATTCATGGAAACCCTCACTTTGCAACTACAAACAAATCCCCAGGAAACCGTCCACATCCTACTCTGCTATAGACCACCAGGTCCAAAATCGCAGCTTATTTCACCTTTGACGGAGTTCATCTCCACTTACACCTTAAACAGCAAACACCTTTTGCTGCTCGGGGACTTCAACCTCTGGGCCAACTCCTCACAGGATCCCATTTGCCGACGCCTTCATTGACCACTTGGAAGGACTAGGTCTGCAGCAACTAGTATGTGGGCCCACACATAGTTCTGGCCAAACAGTCGATCTTATTTTCAGACCAGTTCTTGCAGTACACTACAGTTCGATGGACTCATAGCAGCACATGAATTTATTTAATCTATGTTATTGTGATCATTTATGGAATATTGTTATTATATTCATTTATTTTTCACCTAATGACCACCAATTATCAAGTTGAACCATTAGGCACCTGTCACGTTGGGGGCTAGATGTTAAGGTGTTCTTTAGGTTATATATTAGGTAGGCTGGTGTTTCACTTGCTATTCATGTTCGAGTATAGTTATTACTTTTATCTAATAGCGCACGTTTTTCGAATACACATGGAGCGTGGCTCGGTCTCTCCGCCGCTCTCCTCTTATTGGCTTACTGTCTGTGATTGACATTAGAGTAAATGGCTCGACAAGAGGCACAGACAGACAGAGGCACAGACAGACAGAGGCACAGACAGACAGAGGCACAGACAGACAGAGGCACAGACAGACAGAGGCACAGACAGACAGAGGCACAGACAGACAGAGGCACAGTTCCGTTAAACTTTCACAGAGACTAAAGGTTTAGTTATTTTGACTGCAATTTTTCTATCAATGTGGAGTTGCCCTTTAATAAGTTAAAGTTAGCAAAAGGCTGAAAAGAATAGTATATTAATATATGAATACCTCGGATGATTTCTGCACAAAGTCCTTGGTTACTCTCAGCATGTGTGTATACTCGGTTAATTCCTGGAGGTTTTTTTGTAACTTTTCCTTGTTCTTATTCACTTCTCTTAATTCAGATTCTAGTTTCTGCAACTGTTCCTAGAAGACAGAATAAGTAGTAGAGAAAGAAGCACGTAAATGATTTTAAATAATGTTTTACTTACCTGCTCTGTGCAGTCGGTTTTTCACAGAGCAGCCCAGATCCTCCTCTTCTCCCTCCCTTAGCAGCTTGCTATGGGGGCACTTGAGCCAAGCTGCAGCTTTGTTTATCCACTAAGACACAGAGCTGCCCTGCACCGTCTCTCTCCTCATCACTAACTTGATTGACAGCATCGGGAGTCAAAAGGTGTCGCTGCCATGTCTCAACCAATGGGGAGGGGAGTCCTAGATGGCTGAGGCAGTCATGGACATGGCTGGATAGAGCTGGAGCTCAGGTAAGTATTAGCAGGGGGACCTAGGTGGCACACAGAAGTTTTTTTTTATCTTCATGCATAAAACACATGAAGATAAAGAACCTTCTGCCTTTTCAACTCCCTTAATAAAACCCTTCCCTTAAATCAATGTTCTGCTCTGCATTTGTAAACAAGACCGTCAGCTATTAATGTTACTATAAACAGTAAAGTACTTTAATGAAAGCGTGACTTATGGATGAGCTCCAGAGCTGACCCTGATACAGAAGGTTTTGTGTACAAATGGCAATCAAAGCGGAATCTTTAATTATGTGAATGGCAGGTTTCAAGGCCTTTTACAAGAAACCCTGGTACAGGTTGCCCAAGTCTAGCCACTGGGCAGACGACAGAGGATTAAAGCCAAAAATACTAATTTCCAGTGCGGTGGGGTTTAAAAGAACTAAGGAGCTTTTACGGGTTCTCATCAAGAGTGCCCGACTATGCATGCCCTTTCTGCCCAACTCTGCTATTCATAGTCATACGTCAACTTCTATGAATAAAACGATGAATGGAAAACCGATCACAAACAGTGAAATTGGGATCTTTCGTGTCAGGAAAGCGTACGGTATCATGCGGAGTCCCTCAGGGATCTCCCTTGTCACTGGTACTGTTCAATATCTACGTCCCCTCTTTGAAATCATCAGCAACCAGAAGCTACTTTACCACTCCTATGCAGACGACACTCAACTGTATCTCCGCATCAGTAATGAAAAGAATCACTCTCTTTGACTAGAGAGATCCCTCACTCTAACAGATAACTGGATGTCATCCAGTTATCTTAAACTCAATGGTTCGAAAACAGAGCTTCTCCTGTTTCACGCAAACCGGAAAAGTCACTCCACTACAACTTGGATCCCACCGCCCCTAGGACCAAAGTCAAAAGTCTCTGAGTCATTTTCGACTCCATCATGACAATGGATGCGCAAATAGGGTTTGTAGTCAGCGGATCCCATCATCTGCTACGCCTACTACGTCGACTCATCCCCTTTATCCCTAAAAAGGACATTGGAGTTGATGATTGTTCCCACCACGACTGCAGACTCGACTATGCAAATGCCCTCTATTTAGGACTTCCCAAATACCAAATCACTCGTCTGCAAGTCGTTCAAAATACGGCTGCTCGATTAGTGACTGGAAAAAAACCATGGGAGTCAATCTCCCTTTCGCTTAGATCTCTTCACTGGCTACCAGTGAAAGACAGAATCACTTTTAAGGCACTCTGCCTAACACATAAGTGTATTCAAGGAATCGCTCCCCGATATCTTTGCGAAAAAATAAAAGCCCATAACCCAAATAGCATTCTGCGATCCACAAATCCAAAGCTACCACAAATACCCAAGTCAAGATACAAATCCAAAGGAGATCGGAGATTTGCTGTCCAAGGACCTTGACTGTGGAACGCACTACCAACCACCATCCGACTGGAGTCGGACCATTTGGCCTTCAGGAGAATGATTAAAACTCATCTCTTCTGAGGTTAAACGGTTTTCCTTGGTAACAGCGCCCAGAGGCGATTCAGTTTGCATGTGTTGCGCTCTATACGTTTTTCACTCACTCACTCAGAAGCAGCCCTATCAAATCATCTGCTTGTCCTGCATTGATCATTTTGTATTCATAGAAGCTGTGCTGCTTCTATGAACAGTGGAGATGATTGGAAAGGGTGGCCATAGTGGGAAACTCTTGATAGCCTGTGACAGCCCCTTAGTTCCATTAACCCCCACCACACTGGAGAGGAGTATTTTTGGCTTTAATTCTCCAACACCTGCCCAGTGGCTAGACTTGGGCAAATGGTACCAGGGTTTCTGTTTCTATTAGCCCCTGCCACAAAGGAAGATTACAGTGGTGGGAGTGGATCAGGGGCATGGACAGAGGAATATTTCACCTAACAGAAGAAGAGCTATCAGCAGAAGCAACAAATCCTACTGACTAAGTCATGTCCCTTGTGCTGATTTTTAGGGTTAATAAGTTTGGCTGCACTTAGGTTTTATGAATATATTGAAGCAGTACTAAAGCCAAAAATACCACCTCCACTTCCATATACACAAGGACCTTCACCAGATTCAACAGATTCTCCCTTGCTTCGTCCAACACCACCCCCCCCGGTGGTGCGCATCGTGGCGATCGTTGTTGCCGGTTGTCAGTCTGACACCCAGCAACACCGATCTAGGTAAAGAGTCTCTGACGCGAGTAGAGGAGAGCCGATCGGCTGCTCCTCTGACGGGGGGGGGGGTGTTTTGTGCTGATCGATTATCAGTGCAGCCCCCCCCCCCCCCCCCCCCCGAGGATGCCGACACTGGACCACCAGGGATGCCCACCACAGGTTTGTAACTGAAACAAAAAATGATTTTTTTTAATTTTTTTTCAAAATTTTCGATCATTTTTAATTTTTTTTAGCAGAAAATAAAAATCCCAGAGGTGATCAAATACCATTAAAAGAAAGCTCTATTTGTGGGAACAAAATTATAAAAAATGTAGTTTGGGTACACAGAGTAGCAGGTCATTGAAATTGCAACTGAAAGTAGCTGTTAGTACACTGTTAGTAGCTGCTGACTTTTAAAACAAATTACCGTATTTATCAGCGTATATCGCGCACTTTTTTGCCCTGGAAATCAGGGCAAAATCGTGGATGCGCGATATACGCCGATCCCCGCGCTGCGTTTGAACCACTGCGCCGACATATACCGAGCGCAGTACACTGGGGTGCAATTTGCCTATGCCTTTTCTTGCAATAGGTCCTGTGATGCTTACAAATAAATGCATGTGACGCAATCTTGTGAGAGTTACCTGAATTTCTAGCACGTGTTTTGGAAGAGGGGCTGCTGGCAACATATTTCCTTCTGGAACTGGAATGTCCGCTTTCTTGATTTCCAAAACCAGGTACCCTGTTATGAAAATGAACAAGAACATTCAAAGGGTGAAGAATAAACATAAATAAAGGAGCTCAGCTTCTAATTCACAATAGCCTTTATAGTATTTAGTTTTTTAATGCATGGTTTATTGATCTTTTCCAATATAAAATGGTGATAAACCACACTACACTAACATTTGGTGGGCCCTTAAATTTTTTTATCTATCTATCTATCTATATATATAATAAATTTATTACACTGAAATTCGCAAAATACAACAAATGTAGCATTAAAAAAAATATATAAAATAAAAAAAAAAAGGGACAGAACTAGAACTAAATCCCCTCAAGGTCAGCTATAGGCATTACACATTAGAATATTGAATGTAACTGCAAATTCCTTTCTTACACAAAATGAAATGAGGGGGATTTTAAAAAGTGAAAGCCGAGCCAACCTTTTTTTTTTTTGCAGTCTTTTGACAATGAGCTTTACTTTAAAAGGTACTGCAATGTTGCTCATAATGACTAACAGTTCCCCTGTTCTGTGGTGGTGGCACCATAATAAAATTGTGGTACGGCAATTCTGGTGCCATCATGGGCTGGAGTTTACACCATAAGGCCATCTAAAGAGAAGTGCCTCTTTATTAAATGTGCAGCAGATGTAAAGAAGAGCAAAAAAACTACAGCTAATGTGAAGATTGGCTTTCTCCCAGCCAACACATTTTAAAATAGGAAGTAGAAAACAAAAAAGTCACATTTATAAAAAAAAATAAAAAAAAGGGAATGTAAACATATAGGGCCAGATTCAGGTAGAGTTAGGTTGGAGTATCAGCGATTCGCCAGCATAACTCTCACTTTGAGCCGGCTTATCTGTTTTCTGTATGCAGAAAACAAGATACGCCGGGATTGAGTTCAGATACGAGCGGCGTAATTGTATTTCGCCGTCGTATCGGAACTGCAATTTTAAAATGGGCGCTCGGGGCGTTCCCGCTGATTTACGCCGAGAATATGTAAATCAGCGAGACACGGCAATTCACGATCGTACGCGGGCCCGACGCAGTGACTTTCCGACGTTTCCGTAAGCGATACGCGGCGTAAAGAAAAACATGCCCCCTAGGTGGAGTATCCTATGTTAAGTATGGCCATCATCATCGCGTTGAATTTAAAAAGTTTAGCATCGTTTGCTTAAAACGTCCGTGAATGGGGATTGACGTCATTGATGTTCACTGACAGAATTTGGAGCATGCGCACTGACAGTCGACGCATGCGCAGTACGTTCGCCGCGGGATCGCGCCTAGTTTAAATAATACATGCCCCCTACCCGCCCAATTTGAATTCCGCCGGCTCATTTTCGCTACGCCGCCGCAACTTTAGCAGCAAGTGCTATGTGAATACAGTACTTGCTCCTAAAGTTTCGGCGGAGTAACGTAAATGACAAACGTTACTCCAAAATAAAGATCCGCTCTCCTACCTGAATCTGGCCCATACTAGGTAACCTTTAACCGTGGCTCCTCTATTTAACACTGTTGCATACCTTGGCTTTAGTAGAAATTACATATTCAGATAATTCTCTTTACTCAATGCATAAGGGCTTGAAAAATTAAGATTAGATAGACCAGGAGTTTTAGAAGAAAACAAAAACTTACATTACAAAAAATAAATAAATAAAAATTAAAAAAACAAACACACAAACAAACACACAAACAAACACACACACAAACACACACACAAACACACACACACACAAACACACACACACACAAACACACACACACACAAACACACACACACACACACAAACACACACACACACAAACACACACACACACAAACACACACACAGCAAGTTGGGTACAAGTAAGAAAGGGCAGCAAAACACATTTGCAAAAGATCAAAAAAAAAAAATATATATATCACAGATAAGGACAGGGGGAAATTATAGTTTATTTTAAGCAAAATAAATAATTGCATCAATCTAGGTATAAGCCATTTAGTTAATAAAACATCAATAAATCTTTCCAATGCTTAGAATACATTTGCTTCTGAAAATGATTATATTTAGAATACTTGATTCTATAATTGCTTTGGTGAGGTTGCTATGTGGAGTTTTAATGATAAGGGAACATACGCTTGTCATAGAAGATAGGACTAAACATGTGATTTCCAGTAGGAAAAACATTAGCACATAGCGATCCCTTTACTAAATGTAACAAGCTAGACATTTGCACTTTGTTTTATGTAGAGCATTACTTTCATGTGACACGGCACACATTCCTGTACAAAGTGGAAATGGTCTGCTGTCACTGGTATGAACTGGAAGCCTTCTCCCTTTGTAGCTTTATTCACATTATTTATCCTATCTGAACACATCATAAAATGTAACACAAGCCAAAAAAAATATTTTCTAGTTTTGGAGCGCATAGGGAAGGTTAAGACTCCAGGTCTTCAAACTGGTTGTAAACCTTAGACATGAAATATAATTAAAGCCTTCCCCTCTATAGTGTGCGCTTGTCTCAATCGAGACCACCAAGTATCATTTCTGTCTGCAGTGTCGTTCCTCTGCTATAAACATCATTCTCTTCTAAGGCCCCGTACACACGACCGAGCTTCTCGGCAGAATCCAGCGAGAAGCTCGCTGGGATCCATATTCTGCTGAGAAGCTCGATCGTGTGTATGTTTTCGCCGAGAAAACTGTCGAGCAAGGTGTCGAGCCAAAATAGAGAGCAGGTTCTCTATTTCCTCGATGGGCCATCGGGACTAATGGCTCGACGCCTTTTTCGACAGCCTGGTCGACGAACTTGCCGGCCGGCCGAGAACCTCGTTGGGCGGAACGATGACTTTAGCCCGACGAGGTTCTCATACGTGTGTACGCGGCCTAACAAGTTTTTTTGACACCATGAGAAAAATGGTGACAGGGGAGGGAGCTCCAGCCTCAGCTCAGTTTCTGTGTGCAGGTGGTGTGTCCCTTCCCTCCAATCAGCTTTCAGAGCTCTCCTCACTGAGTTCTGTAGAGTGTAACTTCAGCTCTTTTCTTTCGAACAACGCAGAACAAGGCTTGGTAAAGTTAGTAATAGAGAAATGATCAGCTACAGTGAGCCCACAGGCAATGCTAGTGATTTTGCTTTTTGAATACAGCTTTCATAGTTCAGATCCTTTTTAGATGCAAATCATAATTTCTAATATCTTATGTCTGATCAGGTACTCTTGAATTTTGCTTAGATATTCCCTACAAAATTTTAAGTATGCAGTTGCCAAACCCATCCAAGATATATAAAGCACGAAACAAAAGAAAGCAGTAGTGCATGCATATCACCAAAACCTGAACATGGATATTTTCACTACCCACCTAATATTCTTTCCAACTCTTCACACTTCTTTACTTCACCAACAAATCTTTTCTGAAAGGCACTCACATGAGGGTTCAGCTGTTCAAATAGATTTAAAATT
Organism: Rana kukunoris; assembly: GCA_029574335.1. Taxonomy (NCBI): domain Eukaryota; kingdom Metazoa; phylum Chordata; class Amphibia; order Anura; family Ranidae; genus Rana; species Rana kukunoris. Next base: position 51,226 of record JAJQKJ010000381.1, read on the forward strand.
TGTTTAGAATACACAAGCAATCCAAGCACATGCAGAAAACATCAATCATCATATTATATATTTTTATAACACATACAGCGATTGCCTGCTGCAAACCGCTGAGGCCGGCAACACAGGTGTGCTGCCATTTTCTTACTACTTTTTGTGAGGTTATAAAGGAAATAGAACCAAACACACACACACACACACACACACACACACAATCTAAGGCTATTTATTGAAGTATTTCAGTGTGTTATTAAAGATTAAATTCATGCCAGCTTAAACATGTCATCTATTTTTTTCCAACGCTGGGTTTAAGAGATGGGTGGGGGGTATGAAATAAAGGTAGTATGTAGAAAATGTAGTTACGTTTTAAAGTAAAATCTACAAGACAAGAGGAAAGAATTGATTACTGCACTACTTACAAGATGATATAGTATGCTTCTTCAAACAAAAAGAGGCAGTGCAAGGCTTTAAAGTGTTCCTAAACCCAGGACCCTGCATTCACTATATCTGGTCTCCCACAGTACATAGAAATGCAATTATTTTAGTAAATATAAACTAAATACGGTTTCTAATTAGCAGTATATAGCAGTCTTGCGACTTCTATCAGTGCCTGGTTAAAGCTTGTGGATCAGGATCTAGGACCACTGACCCTCTGTCTGGACAGGGCTGATTACCCTGGGCTAAAAATAAGAAAAAAAAAAGACTGCTATATACTACTGATGAGATACCGTATTTAGCAGTTTATATTTACTAAAATAATTGCAATTCTATGTTCTGTGTACTGTGGGAGACCAGTGAATGCAGGGTAGTAAAACTTTAATGAAAGAATGGCAACTCTGCACGCCTGCAAAAGAGCAGCACAGTTTGGCTACTGTTGGAACAGGAGAGATTTAGATGCTGTCCCACACAAGCATGAACCCAGCCTTACAGGAACACAGAGAAACAGTAAAAATAACCCTTCCAACCCAGTACTCACTCAGTGGAGAAAAAAAAAAATACATCCACCAGTGCCTGAGGAGAAAACGTCATCACAAAACCACCACAGCACAAAGGGGTGGGAGGGAGGCTCGCTGTCCTGAAAATACTGTTACTGGAAAGACTAATGGTATTTTCCCAATCATCTTCTAAGGTAGAAACAAGAAATAAAAGAAGCCTACCTCAGGGTGGGGCCATTTCTGGAGAACTCCTCTTTTTGGAAACAGAACCTCCTTTCAATGGGATTAGGTGAACAAAAATGTGATCAGACCAAAAAGACACTTGTCAGATTAGCGCCTTATCTGCCTTTGATATGAAAACCTGGTAAAATCAGGTTTAAATTGAAAAGTAGAAAAAAAAAGGGTGTTACCCAAGAACAAACTCAGGAATGACAAAACGAAGACAAAGGATCTCAGATACGATCCAAAAGGGAAATCCAGACCAGATAGGAAAAAAGCCAGGAAGCACCCAACAGAGAATTCTTGGGATAGAAAATCCTTGCCTTTCCCCATAAGAAAACCTCCAGGCACGACACAGGTCTTTAATGCTTCTCACAGCCAGGCGCATTTTTCATTCAAAACCAAATAAAAGACAGGATTTGTTACACAGAAAATTTAAGATGGAAACACCTTGACACACACACACACACACACACACGTGTGTGTGTAGTTCCAGGTAGGGAGCATGTTGCTTCTGCAGAAGCCGATCAGCGGGTGCTGGGCAATGGATGTCCGCTGGCAACCGACAATTGCATAGAACACAGACACACAGGACAGAGCTCTGCCTAGGTTTCCAGGTCAATGGTCGATAACGTGAGATGCCAATAACCTAGCTTAAAAACTAATTAGGAAAACCCCCTATATCAAAGCCTCGGCTATACAGTTACATAGTCAGGTTGAAAAAAGACACAAGTCCATCCAGTTCAACCATAAAAAATAAAAAAATAAAAATAAACAAACAAACAAAATAAAACACAGTACAATCCCATACACCCAACTCCATACCCACAGTTGATCCAGAGGAAGGCAAAAAACAAACAAACAGCGGAGCGTGATCCAATTCGCTACAGGAGGGGAAAAAATTCCTCCCTGATCCCCCGAGAGGCAATCGGATTTACCCCGGATCAATTTTACCTTAAGAACTTAGTACTCACTTATATTATGTGCATTTAGGAAAGAATCCAGGCCTCTCTTAAAGCAATCTACTGAGCTGGCCAGAACCACCTCTGGAGGGAGTCTGTTCCACATTTTCACAGCTCTTACTGTGAAGAAACCTTTCCGTATATGGAGGTGAAATTTTTTTTCCTCCAGACGTAAAGAGTGCCCCCTTGTCCTCAGTGTTGACCTTAAAGTGAATAACTCAACACCAAGTTCACTATATGGACCTCATATATTTGTACATGTTGATCATATCCCCCCTTATTCTCCTCTTCTCAAGAGTGAATAAATTCAGTTCTTCTAATCTTTCCTCATAGCTGAGCTCCTCCATGCCTCTTATCAGTTTGGTTGCCCTTCTCTGCACTTTCTCCAATATCCTTTTTGAGAACTGGTGCCCAAAACAGTCAATCCGTAGTCTTGACTTCAAGAAGCAGGATGGAAAAACATTCCTCAACATAGGACCAAGATGCTACGCAAGGGTCCACAGATCGTCTGCCAAAAGCCTCATGCTCTTTGAAAGCCAGATTTTAACGGCTACTTTATCAGTAACAGTCTTTGAGAAAGGCCAAAATGCTATAATGGTCAATATTGCAAGAGGCCAAAAATGTAGTTTAAAAATTCACATGGAGCAGCATGGGAAAAAACACTATATCAAAGCCCTGGCTTAAAAGTCAAGCCATAGATCCATGACCAAGAAGCAGGATGGAAAAACATCCCTTGAGATGAGCTGATGATCAGGAAGGGCCCTTGGAGAGTTTGCAAAGAGCCCCACGTGGTCCCATTTCAGTGGAAGAACCTTCTTCTAAATACTGCAGATGTGAAAGAGTAATAGAAGAGGGAAGGGCAATGAACAGAATTGTGTGTGCAAAAGCAGGTAGTATAGATGTGCTGGAAAATTGGAGATCTGGAAGCAGATCATGGAATTAGACAAGGCTACAGACTGAGCAGCAAAGTATTTAGGAAGTTGCAAAATAGTTTGGGAAAAGAACCCCTACAACCTTTCCTAGTCCGAATAAAGGCACTCCCCTCCAAAAGGGGTAAGCCGAGCAGCATCAAGGACTGTTAGTCCCTACAGAGAAAAAAGGTAGGTCAGACCACCCAAAAAAGGAATCGCAGAACCCAATAGTATCCACAGAATGTCACATTCTCCAAACACTCATCCAAAGGAAGACTGATTGAGCCTTTCCAAACCACACACCCTGACCCCACAGCTGTAGAGGCGGAGGAGGAGGTCAGAGAACATGGCTTAGGGCATGGGTGTTCAACCTGTGGCCCTCCAGCTGCTGCAGAACTACAAATCCTATCATGCCTCAGCATTTGGAAGTCATGCTTGTAACAGTCAGCCTTGCAATGCATCATGGGACTTGTAGTTCTGCAACAGCTGGAGGGCCACAGCTTGAGCACCCATGGCTTAGGGGCTTTAGAAGTCTGCCCTCCCTGCATACGGGGCCAAGATCCTGGAAGAGAAAAAAAGAAAAAAAAAAAAAAAAGAAAAAGAAAAAGAGAAACCCAGTTCAGGAAACTAGAGAGGAGGAAACCCATTTCCCAACAGCCATCTAAATCAGACTAAAGCTGGCCATAGATTATGCTTCTTTATTTTTTTCCTTTAACCAAGGGTTGATGGCAAGAAAATTGTTTGATTCCCGTATCAACACAGTCAGTGTTGATGAGAGAATCCCTCCCACTTCTCTATTGTATTCTGAATACAATGATCACGCTGGTAGTCATTTATTTTCCCTTACAAAGATTTATTTTGGTGGCATTTGATCACATCTGCAAGTTTTATTTTTAGCATAATAAACAGAAAAAGGACAGACAATTTTGTTTACTTTCTGCTCTAAAACACCCCCGCCCCCCCCCCCCCAAAATTAAAAAGTAAAAAAAAAAAATACAAAAAAAAAATAATAATATGTATTGATCAGTTTAGGCCGATTTTTGGCAAAAAATAAATAAAAAATGCTGGCGATCAATGATTTTTTAACGGGACTCTGACATTGCGGTGAACAGATCAGACGCCTAAATTATATGTGACACTTTTTTGGAAACCAGTGACATTATTACAGTAATCAGTGCTAAAAATATGCACGGTTATTGTACTAATGACATTGGCAAGGAAGGGGTTAACATCAGGGGGCAATCAAGGGGTTAAATGTGTTCACCTGTATGAAAGGCTGTGTGATTGAAGAAAAACAGATCCATCTGCCTGCATAGCAGAAAGACAGGATCTGTATGATCTTCCCTGTCAGAACAGAGATCTGCCTTGTTTACACAGGCAGATACCCATTCTGTCACTACAGGGAACGATTGCGGGTCCACCAACACACAGTGAATTTTCATGAAAGTTTAGAACTAATTAACCTGATTTACATTGAACCCTATGGGAAAATTAGCCTTGCTTCGCATCTGTCGTGTCACAAATTAGGTTTGTTAACTGAGGCATCGCTGTAGTAAGAGAGTCTGACAGACCCGCTGATTGGATCCCCTGCTGGACAACAGGAGCGTGCGCCTACAAAAGCCAGTTGAGGCAGCGGCCTACAGCTACAGCGATTTGTGGGAAAGAGCCACCTTGCCGCAGTATAACGACAGCGGCTGGTCAGGAAGAAGTTAATAAAGCAAAGTCAGAAAACCTCATTGTTCTAGTTTACATATACTTAAAACACTTTAGAATTTTGAAAATGTAGGACATAAAATACAGGGATATATGGGTTAACAAGTGCTTCTGTTCATGAAAAACTCTGTTCACGAACAGAAGAGTTCACCAAAAAGTGCTTCAGTAAGGGAACTCCGCTTCAGTTCACGAACACAAGCCGCAGACATCTTCCCTGCTCTGAAATGTTCATATTGAAACGAGCAGTGCAAGATGAGTCTTATGCCGCTTACACACGATCGTTTTTGGTCTTGTAAAAAAAAACGTTGTCTTTTCTCATGAAAAAAAAAACAATGTTTTTCAAACTTCATTTAAAAAAATGATGTTGCCTACACAGCATCGTTTTCTGAAAATGCTCTTGCAAAGCGCGGTTACGTACAACACGTACGACGGCACTCTGTTCCATTCAAGCTTGCGTCATAACTTGCTTCTAAACATGCGCGGGTTTAAAAACTTTGTTTTAGACCACACACGATCATTTTTTATGACATGAAAAACGACATAAAAAATTAAAGCAGGTTCAAATTTTTTTTTGGTCGTTTTTCAGAAGACAAAAAACTACGTAAAGCCCACACACACGATCATTTTAAATGAAGTTTTTTAAAACGTCGTTTTATTTCATCACAAAAAATGACCGTGTGTATGCGGCATTAGGCGAACCAGTCTGGCCCCTAGATTAGGGTTGTAAAGGTAAACATTTGTTTCACTAAATAGCTTCCTTTACCTTAGTGCAGTCCTCCTTCACTTACCTCATCCTTCCATTTTGCTTTTGAATGTCCTTATTTCTGCGAGAAATCCTCACTTCCCATTCTTCCGTCTATAACTCCACACCATAATGCAAGTCTTTCTTCCTGGTGTGCAGAAAGCCTCGAGGGGGGAGGGGGCGAGCAGGAGGGTCAGGACCCTCTCTACTTTGCAGATAGAGAAAGGAGCTGTGTGTTAGTGGGGATCCCGACACTCCTGCAAAATGGAAGGCGGTGGTAAGTGAAGGAGGACTGCACTAAGGTAAAGGAAGCTATTTAGGGAAAAAAAGATTTACCTTTACAATCCCTTTAAATTGGGGTTTGAGATAGTTTTAAAGAAGAATTAAAGGAGGAGCTATAGTTTTTTTTTCCTTCTTTTTAGATGTACACATGAAAGGTCAGCTTGATGTCTGCCCGTTACCCATGATCGTGGTGAAAAGAGGCAGAACGGGGAACTGCCTATGTAAACAAAGCGATTCTCCGTTCTACCTATTGACACTATCTACTGCTCCCAGTGATCTTTGTCCTGTACCTGCCAGTTAGAACACAACCAAGGAACACACTTAACCCCTTGATCGTTCCCTACTATTAGTGTAATTGTTACATTGATCAGTAGATTATTTTTTTTTACCAGATATAGAAGTGTCACTAGTCCAAAAAGTTTCATTTGGGGTCAGATCATGAACCCTATGGGAAAATTTGCCTCGTTTTGCATCCGTCGTTTCACAAATTAAGTTTGTGAACTGAGGTATCGCTGTAGCTGTGATAATAAGACTTCACAACTGGCCTGGACCAATGTTGACCTTATATAGTTACACTGTAGATACATATTACACTAAAAGTTAAATACAGTACATACCAAAGTAATAGAAAATGTATCATATTTCTTACTTCGCAACATGGCAAAATAAACCTGCAGAAAAAGAGTTCCTTTGAGTCAGTAAGTTTAATATGTTGCAAGTGCCCCACAGAGTATATTTCTTGTCTCTTCCTGTTCTGTCAACTAGACAGGCAAGACAGGAGAGGAAACGCACTCTCTTGTAAAAGGCACAATAATACAATCTAGATGGAATTTCTATACCTTATACAACTAGAAGCGTTTTTTTTTTTTTACAACTGCATAGGAGGGTTAGAGTCTGTCAGGTTTGTATTGTCATTTGTAGCTCTGTAGTAAAAAATGTCATGAATTTGTGTCAGAACAGGAAAAGAAGTGAAGAGCTCTCCAAGGGCTTAATAACACTAACGGCACCCCTTGCCACCTCTCTGAAAAGCAATTTGTGATAAATCACTTATTAAAGAACGGTTAAAAAGGAGGCTGGAAGGCGATATGCCAGCTCCTTGGTACCCGTCTTAACTGTGAAATGCCTTTAATACCGCCCCAGTCCTGATGACCTAAGAGAACCATAGACTGGTGGAGAGACGTTGTTTAGCAGCCTAAAGGAGCCTGCGGGAGCAGAGGAAAGGGGAAGTAATGCCCTGCAAGTCCCCTATGCCAAAGTCCCTTTTGTGTGTGTTTACACTCTAGAGAATGCTCAGAATTTGTTTTCTATAATGTTCACAATTGTTCTACATAATGTTACCAGCAAGCTATAATTTGAATGCACTTTCACCCCCTTTCTGCCCAGGCCAATTTTCAGTGCTGTCACACTTTGAATGACATTTGCCCAGTCATGCTACACTGTACCCAAATGATAAAAAAAAAAAATACACAAATACAGCTTTCTTTTGGTGGTATTTAATCACCACTGGGTTTTTTACTTTTGGCAAAAAGATCAAATTTTTTTTTTTTTTTTAAGAAGAAAGAAAAGTTTTTGTTAGTTTCTGTCAAAAAATTGTGTAAATAAGTAATTTTTCTCTTTCGCTGATGAGGCAGCACTAATATGCAGTACCGATAGGTGGCACTGAAAGGCAGCCCAGATGGGCATCCCTGTGAGGAGATGCCACCGATCAGCTCTCCTCACACTTTGTCGGTGTAAGGTGATGAGAGCCGATAAATGGCATTTCCTTGTTTACATGTGACTGGCTCCGATTGGACAGACTGGGGCGACGTCATATGACATTGTCCCAGAAAAAACAGAGCATCCCCCCCACTGTCATTTGTCTATATGGCAAGCGTTAATTAAAGTATAATGGCAGGGGTCAAAGACAGACATGTGACTGGAGCCCTCGGGCAGTGCCCGAGTTCCTCAATGGTCAGTCCACCCCTGCACTCAGGTCATATCAAAAGTAGCGCAAGAACATTTTTCAATTCATTGTGGCTTTAAGTTGCACAGATTTGAAGCGCTTCCATTGAAATACATGTCCTCAGGATTGTCACGTGACATTATGTGTCTAAAGTTGCAAAAAAAAAACATTTATATATATTATCCTTAATTTCTACTTGGAAGCTTAAAGTGGAGCTCTACCCAAAAGGGGAAGCTCTGCTTGTTTGCTTTCTTCCCCCTCAGCTGCCACATTTGGCACCTTTTGCTGGGGTTGGGGGAGCGGGTACCCATCCCTACTTCCGGTACTAAGCTGGGACAACGCCGCCTACCAACCTCCCTGGACCTATTTGGAGTCATTGGGTTTATTTAAACCCGAACAGGGACATAAGCAGCTGCAAGCCTTTAAACTGGGCAGGACCTCGGACGCTGCTCCATCCCCACTCAACTCCTGAACCACATTTAAAAAGGGTATCCATACACAGTCCATCACTATCTTGAACTACAACCCGCACCACTCATCCCTCATGGCCCCTAATGACGGTTGTCAAACCAGAAACGCGTCAGCATTTTTGTTTTGCTTTCGGCTCATGTATTAATTTGGTGGCATTGTTCTCGTATTTGATACATTTGTTGCTCTCTGTATGCACCACAGGTGTGTTTTGTGTGCTTTTATCAAGTGCCTATTTGGGTACACCTTTTGTCTTATTAAAGATCAATTTTTTATACTTAAACGCTGTTTGGCCTCTAAAGTCCCAACCAGGGGGAATCAACTCCTTTTGTCTCCGGTAGACCTTGCATCAGCAACGTCCCCCGAAAGTTCAGCCCCCTCCTCCTTCCCCCCACTGCCGGTAGGAAATCAGCTGTGAAGCCGCAAGGCTTCACTGACGGAATCATTAACAAGGAATGGCGATGGCAGCACCCGTGACACAATTAAAAAAAATTGAATCGCCTAAGGTGCCGCCATTAGGGGTTCCCTGGGAAGGTAAGTGTCCTTATATTAAAAGTCAGCAGCCACAAAGATCTAAATTTCTAAAGGAAAAAAAAGTTACCTCTTCTAATGGGGGTACAATTTTATAGTGTAGTGCCTGTGTTTAAAGACTCAGTCCACCTTCTAGAGAAATAAACAAGAAATGCATGTATATTTGCTGAAATAAGAACACACAGTTATTTTTTTCTACAGGAGCCTGCAAGTCCTTGCACCTGCGATCAGGGACCACCATGGACGATCACCATTACCAATGGAATGCTCCATACACCTGTCACCATGGACGATCACCATTACCAATGGAATGCCCCATACACCTGTCACCATGGACGATCACCTTAACCAATGGGATGCTCCATACACCTGTCACCATGGACGATCACCATAACCAATGGGATGCTCCATACACCTGTCACCATGGACGATCACCATTACCAATGGAATGCTCCATACACCTGTCACCATGGACGATTACCAATGGAATGCTCCATACACCTGTCACCATGGACGATTACCAATGGAATGCTCCATACACCTGTCACCATGGACGATCACCATTACCAATGGAATGCTCCATACACCTGTCACCATGGACGATCACCATTACCAATGGAATGCTCCATACACCTGTCACCATGGACGATTACCAATGGGATGCTCCATACACCTGTCACCATGGACGTTTACCATTACCAATGGGATGCTCCATACACCTGTCACCATGGACGATCACCATTACCAATGGAATGCTCCATACACCTGTCACCATGGACGATCACCATTACCAATGAAAGGCTCCATACACCTGTCACCATGGACGATCACCATTACCAATGGAAGGCTCCATACACCTGTCACCATGGACGATCACCATTACCAATGAAAGGCTCCATACACCGGTCATTGTGAGTGGTCACCATTACCAATAGAAGGTTCCATACACCTGTCAGTATGAATGGTCACCATTCCCTCCTGGACCATAGAAGCAGACTAGAAGTCAGAACACAGATAAGGCAGAGAATACTCACATCCCTGAACTCTGCCAGCCCCATCTCTCCCAGCTCGCTGACACAGTCATATGCCGAGCCGGCCTGTAGGAATAGCTGTGCCAGGCACATAGGATCACTCCGGAACAGAGAGCCCATGGTGTGTGTCCGCCGCTCTGGGCCGGGCTCCTGTGTCACAGATAAACTCCACTACACTCCACGTCGCTTCCTCTCCACGGCTCACTCGGCACACAGCACTTCCGGGATGGCCAGCCTTCCGCTGATAGGCTGAATAGACGGTCCGCCCTGGGGGATGGGCTTCCAGAGGACCGATCGTTTGCTGGCTGTAGGGATCCGTCAACGTGACTCAGGCTCTCGGAGTGATTGGTGGATGGGTCCATGGTTACTGTGGAACGCAACGCTCCCATTGACATGGCTTCTTAGCAACCCAAGTGTGCGGAGAGCAGAGGGATGGCGGGCCCGGGGGCTCCAGGACTACTTGTCATAGGCATGGTGGTAGCGGCGGTGCTGACAGCTGGCACAGAAGGCCAGATCATCTCAGGTGAGGAATAAGGATAGCTGGCTCTTCCCTTAGTGCGGCCTGACTCTTAGTGTAGGCCAGCACTGCCAGGTGGGATATGGGAGAATGCCAAAGATCCGACCCTACAAGGTGCCAGCCACCAAGGCTTCTCCTGTGCTCCTCTCTGATTTAGGTTCACATTGATACAAGGGTCTGCCTCTAGTACAGTATAAGTGCAAAGTAAGGCTGGGGGCACACTTTGCATCTATGCAGATTGATGTGTGTTTTCATGCATTCTGTACAAAGTGTCCAGGGCCCCCCCTAGAAAGTGTCCTGGGGCCCCCCCCTAGAAAGTGTCCTGGGCCCCCCCCTAGAAAGTGTCCAGGGGGCCCCCCCTAGAAAGTGTCCTGGGGCCCCCCCCTAGAAAGTGTCCTGGGGCCCCCCCCTAGAAAGTGTCCTGGGGCCCCCCCTAGAAAGTGTCCTGGGCCCCCCCCTAGAAAGTGTCCTGGGCGCCCCCCCCTAGAAAGTGTCCTGGGGCCCCCCCCTAGAAAGTGTCCAGGGGCCCCCCCCTGGGCCCCCCCCTAGAAAGTGTCCTGGGCCCCCCCCCTAGAAAGTGTCCAGGGCCCCCCCCCCCTAGAAAGTGTCCAGGGGCCCCCCCCCCTAGAAAGTGTCCAGGGGCCCCCCCCCTAGAAAGTGTCCAGGGGGCCCCCCCCTAGAAAGTGTCCAGGGGGCCCCCCTAGAAAGTGTCCAGGGGGCCCCCCCCCTAGAAAGTGTCCTGGGCCCCCCCCTACCCCTGAAAGTGTCCTGGGCCCCCCCCCCCTAGAAAGTGTCCTGGGCCCCCCCCCCTAGAAAGTGTCCTGGGCCCCCCCCCCTAGAAAGTGTCCTGGCCCCCCCCCCTAGAAAGTGTCCTGGCCCCCCCCTAGAAAGTGTCCTGGCCCCCCCCCCCTAGAAAGTGTCCTGGGCCCCCCCCCCTAAAAAAAGTGTCCAGGGGCCCCCCCCCCCTAGAAAGTGTCCTGGGCCCCCCCCCTAGAAAGTTTTCCGCACTGTGTATATATATATATATATATATATTGTACAGGACGCCGGGGTTGGGTCCTGGACGGGTGCTATACGGCACCACTATTTGGACTATGGTCCATTTAAATAGAGGGAGAAGGTTCAGGGGGTCACCCAAAATTGGGTGAAAGTTTTTGTTGTGAAAGGTTCCAGGCAGGCGCTAATTCAGAGAGGACTGGCTTGCAGTCTTCTCTATCTTTAATAAAGTAGTTTGGGGCCTGGAATTTTGGAGGCTCCAAAGTGTTATTTGGGTGGGACGGAGCCTCCACTCTAAACCTTGGGAGCCAGCACACATGGTGTTAACTCTCCCAGAGATCCACCTGTTAAAGCAGGAAGTGGTGCTGGAGATGGGGAGTGAGTTTGGAGAGTGCACCTGTGAGGAAGATGGAAGTCTGCTAGCTGCACAGTGAGGACTTTTGAAGTGCAGGGGGTGAAGATTGATCTTGCAACAAACCGTATGTCATTTTGCTTTCACTGTTTTGTGCTGGATATAAGCAGACTTTTCGTTGACGCTGGAGCCAAGCGGACTTTTATGTTACAGTTTTTGGCATGCTGAGAAAGCCTTATTTTGTTTTCTGTGAATAAAAGCCTTTTTCCTTTAAACAACGGTTTAAGCACTGAATCCCTGTTGAGCTATGGCCCCCAAACGTTACAATTGGTGTTGAGTGCGGGCACAGTGCATTTGCAGGCGCAAAACCGTTTAAACTAAAAACTGACATTTAAAGAGACAGTGTACTTATGGCATGTCTTGGGTGAAGTCAGCCCAGACATTACAAACAGCACGCAACGACATGGAAGAGGTCATTAGGGCTTTGGCACAAGCCACCGTGACCCAACAGCAAGCGTCAGCGGACGCCAACCGTCGCCATGAGGAAGCGATGGCTCAGCAGCAGCAGGCCCTGGCACAGGCTATAGCTGCGCAGCAGGAAAACACACGGCTGCTAGCCGCCCAGTTTACAGCCCAGCAGGAGTCCACTCAAGCACAGGTGGCTGCCTTGCAGGAGGCAGTACAGCAGCTGGCTCAGGGACAAGAGCAATCGGGCCGTTGCCGTTAGCAACCCAGTGTCTGTTAGAGCCAGCCATTTTTTGCAAAAACTAACACCCAGCGATGACGTGGAAGCCTTTCTTACCACCTTTGAAAGGATAGCAGAGAGAGAAGCATGGCCCCGGGACCAATGGCCGGCATTATCTCCCCTTTTCTCACTGGTGACCCGCAAAAGGCCTATTTTGACCTCCCAGCTGAGCACATCAAAGACTATGAACGTCTAAAAGCTGAGATCCTGGCCCGCCTGGGAGTGACCCACAGCTGTCCGGGCTCAGAGGGTGCATCGCTGGCGGTACAATCGGACCAACCACCCCTTCCCAGATGCATGAACACCACCCTCAGTTAAAAAAGTCATTGCAGCCCACAATGGGTTA
>JAJQKJ010002485.1:0-68303 GCA_029574335.1 Rana kukunoris
AACACTGTGCCACCACATGCCTCACTGTGACGTCTTCAAAAATGCCTCACAGTGCCCATACCTTTAGTCCTGAGCTTCTGCGGGAGGAGTCCATTATTCAAAAGCCGCTTCTTCCTCATGCTGTTCCGTGATAGGTGCCTGTGTTCCGCCTATCACGGAGGTACTCTCGTACGAAACTGATACCATGAGAAGACATCAGTGATTGGCGGAACAATGAACAGTGGCTCTGCTGGGAAACCAAGTGTTTCCGCCGATCACGGAACACCACAAGGAGGAGGCGGGGGCTTTTGAATAATGGACGACGCCTGAGGTCTGGTCACCGTGAATGTCATATTGAGGACAGACCCCAGGGTTTTGAGGGCAAGTTTTTTTGTCTTTTTTAAGCCCAAAGGTACATCTTTATACGCTGGTAAAATACGGTAATTTTTTTTTTTATAATAAACCATTGCATTTTCCTATTTTCATTACATACATACATAAAGTGCTGTGCAAAAGTCTTAGGGGGCAGGTTGTGGAAAAATGCTGGGTAAATTAAATATGCTTTTCAGAGATAGAAGTGATAATAGTTTATTTTTTAATCAATTAACAAAATGCAAATGTAAATGAACAGAAGAGAAATCCTAATTCCCAATCAAATATATTGGTGCCCTTAGCCAGTGCCTCAAAAACGCAGGGGGCTATTGGGGTGTCAGTGGGGGGATGTGCCTGGGTGCAGACCCTAATCCTCTGTGTTGGTGTCGATTCCGGAATAGCCCCTACTTTGGTGTCCCTGCCCCCACCCCCCTATGTTGCGTCCCCCCACTGGTCTTGCCCAGTGCAGAGTTGCTTCTGGCTTTTTATTGTTTGTTTTCCCTCCTCTTCCTCTTCCCCCTGGCTGCTGCAGGGGATGTTTTCATTCAGAATAGAGAGGAGTGGAAGGAATAGGGGTTCCTAGTCCATCTAAGGAATAGTGCCTTTTGGTATCAATATGTTCTATTTTTTTTGTTACTGGCCCCTATTGTTTCTAACACAAGGATAGTGCCCTAGTGAACACGGAATCACTCCCATTTATTCATTTCATTACTGATGATAGTTAACTGTGTTTTAGTATGGCTTCAGTTTGTAAATGAACTGGAAGCCGTCTCACAGCACAGTGTGCACTTCCCATGTCCAGTTTGACGAAACCTGAGGTGTAAGGGAAAATACTGCCTCAGAATTCGGGTGTCCCTAGCAGGTGAATTGTTGTGCCCCAATGTTGGTGTACATGGTTGGTCGGTCAGGGGTGGAATAGTGCCTATTGTTGCCCTATTGTTGGTGTTGTCTAATAGTGAGAATAGTGCTATTGTTGGATCAGTGGAAGGAATAGTGCCCTATTGTTGGTGTCCATAGAAAGACCCCCTATTGTAAGTGGAAGAATAGTCCCCTGCCCTGGAAGGAATAGTGCCCTATTTGTTGGTGTCAGTGGAAGTGGAAGGAATAGTGCTCCATTGTGGTGTCTGTGTTGTTGGAAGGAATAGGGATTAGTCCCTATTGTTGGTATCAGGGGAAGGAATAGTGCCTCATTATTGTTGGTGTCAGTGGAAGGAAGTGTGCCCTATTGTTGGTGTGCGGTGCGTAGAAGGAATAGTGCCCTATTGTTGGTGTCATTGGAAGGAATAGTGCCCTATTGTTGGTGTCCGTGGAAGGCATAGTGACCCATTGTTGGTGTCAGTGGAAGGAATAGTGCTCCATTGTTGGTGTCAGTAGAAGGAATAGTGCCCTATTGTTGGTTGTCAGTGGGGGGAATTGCTCCATATTGTTGGTATGAGTGGAAGGAATAGTGCCCTATTGTTGGTATGAGTGGAAGGAATAGTGCCCTATTGTTGGTATGAGTGGAAGGAATAGTGCCCTATTGTTGGTGTCCATGGAAGGAATAATAGTGCCCTATTGTTGGTATCAGTGGAAAATTGGAATAGTGCCCTATTGTTGGTATCAGTGGAAGGAATAGTGCCCCAATGTTGGTATCAGTGGAAGGAATAGTGCCCTATTGTTGGTATCAGTGGAAGGAATAGTGCCCTATTGTTGGTGTCCGTGGAAGGAATGGGAAATAGTGCCCTATTGTTGGTGTGTCAGGGGAAGGAATAGTGCCCTATTGTTGGTATCAGGGGAAGGAATAGTGCCCTATTGTTGGTGTCCATGGAAGGTATAGTGCCCTATTGTTGGTGTCAGTGGAAGGAATAGTGCCCCAATGTTGGTATCAGTGGAAGGAATAGTGCCCTATTGTTGGTATCAGTGGAAGGAATAGTGCCCTATTGTTGGTATCAGTGGAAGGAATAGTGCCCTATTGTTGGTATCAGTGAAAGGAATAGTGCCCCAATGTTGGTATCAGTGGAGGAAGAGGTTAGAATAGTGCCCTATTGTTGGTATCAGTGGAAGGAATAATGCCCTATTGTTGGTGTCCATAGAAGGAATAGTGCCCTATTGTTGGTATCAGTGGAAGGAATAGTGCCCTATTGTTGGTATCAGTGGAAGGAATAGTGCCCCAATGTTGGTATCAGTGGAAGGAATAGTGCCCTATTGTTGGTATCAGTGGAAGGAATAGTGCCCTATTGTTGGTGTCCGTGGAAGGAATAGTGACCCATTGTTGGTGTGCGTAGAAGGAATAGTGCGCTATTGTTGGTGTCATTGGAAGGAATAGTGCCCTATTGTTGGTATCAGTGGAAGGAATAGTGCCCCAATGTTGGTATCAGTGGAAGGAATAGTGCCCTATTGTTGGTATCAGTGGAAGGAATAGTGCCCTATTGTTGGTGTCCGTGGAAGGAATAGTGACCCATTGTTGGTGTGCGTAGAAGGAATAGTGCGCTATTGTTGGTGTCATTGGAAGGAATAGTGCCCTATTGTTGGTATCAGTGGAAGGAATAGTGCCCCAATGTTGGTATCAGTGGAAGGAATAGTGCCCTATTGTTGGTATCAGTGGAAGGAATAGTGCCCTATTGTTGGTGTCCGTGGAAGGAATAGTGCCCTATTGTTGGTGTGCGTAGAAGGAATAGTGCGCTATTGTTGGTGTCATTGGAAGGAATAGTGCCCTATTGTTGGTGTCCGTGGAAGGCATAGTGACCCATTGTTGGTCTCAGTGGAAGGAATCGTGCCCTATTGTTGGTGTCAGTGGAAGGAATCGTGCCCTATTGTTGGTCTCAGTGGAAGGAATAGTGCCCTATTGTTTGTGTCAGTGGAAGAAATCGTGCCCTATTGTTGGTGTCAGTGGAAGGAATCGTGCCCTATTGTTGGTGTCAGTGGAAGGAATCGTGCCCTGTTGTTGGTGTCAATCTTCAGTTTGTGAATGAACGGGAAGCCGCTCAGCACAGAGCACTTCCCATATCCAGTGCAGGAGGATAGTGCCTCAATGTTGGTGTCATTAAAGGAGGATAGTGCCCTATTGTTGGTGTCAGTGAAGGGAATAGTGACCCATTGTTGGTGTCAGTGGAAGGAATAATGCTCTATTGTTGTCAGTGGCAGGAATAATGCCTCAAGGGCTGGATAAAAGCAAGTAAAAACCCATTACAACCACTTTAACCTACAGGTAAACCTGGATTAAGGCTTACCTGTAGGTGCAAGAAATATCTCCCAAACCTAAACGGTTTAAGAGATTTTTGCAGAAAATATCGACACCGATGTCTACGGCGCATGCGCCGTAGACATCGGGCACAGGAACACTGAGCGTGCTGCTTCTAACACAGATCATGCCGTTAGTGGCGGCCCCCGTGCGCATGCGCGGGAGTGACGTCATAGCTTATCCAGCCAGTCACAGCACCGTAGCAGCGATACCCGGAACTCACTTGGGGTATCATGGCAGCGACTAAGGAGGAGGTCACCCAGGAGTGCTTTGGGGGCTTCGATCTCAGGTAAGTAACTCATAATGAGCTGGTATGCTATGCCTTTGTCTTGCAGGGTGTTTTTTTTTTTTCTTCATTTTTTAGAGAGGTTTTACTTCCTCTTTAAGGGGGCATTGCAAGGGGTGTGTCCTATGCCTGCATACTTTTGCTGATAGTTGTCCCTCATTCCCATGTCTGGGCTCTGATGAAGAAATCTTGTGCTTTGAAACGCGTCAGCTGGCAGTGATCCTCATCACATCCTCCATGACCAATCAGAGTGTTGTTCGGGTTCTACATGCTGTAGCCATTTATGGAACTACTTTTTTTACTGCGTACCTTTCCACTACAAACGTGAGTAGTTTATATATTGCATTTTAACCACTTCACCCCCTGGACCATATTGCTGCTCAATGAACGGGCCCCTTTTTGCGATTCGGCACTGCGTCGCTTTAACTGACAATTGCGCGATCGTGCAACGTGGCTTCCAAAACAAAATTGGCGTCATTTTTTTCCCACAAATAGAGCTTTCTTTTGGTGGTAATTGATCACCTCTGCAGTTTTTTAGTTTTTGCGCTATAAGCAAAAATACAGCGACAATTTTGAGGGAAAAAAATGAATATTTTTTACTTTTTGCTATAATAAATATCCCCAAAAATATATTAAAAAAACAATTTCTTTCCTCAGTTTAGGCCGATACGTATTTTTCTACCTATTTTTCGTAAAAAAAATATCGCAATAAGCGTTTATTGATTGGTTTGCACAAAAGTTATAGCATCTACAAAATAGGGCATAGTTTTATGGCATTTTTATGAATAATTTTTTTTTACTAGTAATGGCGGCAATCAGCGATTTTTTTCGGTACCGGACACTTTTGACACATTTCTGGGACCATTGGCATTTTTATAGCGATCGGTGCTATAAAAATGCATTTATTACTATAAAAATTCCGCTGGCAGGGAAGGGGTTAACACTAGGGGGCGAAGGAAGGGGTTAAGTATGTTCCCTGGGTGTGTTCTAACTGAAGGGGGGGTGGGACTGACTAGGGGAAATTACTGATCGCTGTTCATGCATTGTATGAACAGAAAATCAGGCATTTCTCCCCCTGACAGGACCGGGAGCTGTGTGTTTACACACACAGCTCCTGGTCCCCGCTCTGTAACGAGCGATCGTGGGTGCCCGGCGGTGACCGCGCCCGCCGGGCACACCCGTCAGGACTGGTGGTGAGCGGGAGGCACGTGCCCCTATTGACTGATTCTCGAGATGACGTAATATTACGTGATCTCGCGCAGCCGAGCCAACCTGCCGTCTTAAAACTGTGGCGGCTGGTCGGCAAGCAGTTAATAAAAATGTATCCAAACGGTAATACACTAGGCTGGTGCGCCCTTGTTTTCTTTTTGTTTTGTTTTTTGTGGGGTGTGTCCTATGCCTGCATACTTTTGCTGATAGTTGTCCCTCATTCACATCTCAAAATGTTGGGAGGTTTGCTTTTTCTCACTACGCAGGTGACTTCCCGTCTGGTAAAGCAGAGAAACCCAGGCAATCGTCCTTCATTTAGCTACAAATTGCAGTTGGAAAATATAATTGGCAATGCAGCAGAGTAAGAAAACGTAACCACCTAAGGACCCACTCATGTACATATACGTTGGTACTTTAAAGATGGATATCTCGGTAACGTCAGCAGCTGCTGCCACAACCGAGATATCGGAGAAAATGGTAGGGCAAAAAATTGGATAGCCGCACTCCAACGAACTTCCAGAGAAGTGGTCTTTATTAACCACTTAAGGACCGCCTACTGCACATTTACGTCGGCAGAATGGCACGGCTGGGCACATCAACGTATATATACGTTGATTTTAGTACCCTGCCGTGGGTCGCGGGCGCGCGCCCGCGACCCGGTCCGAAGCTCCAGAACCGGGACCGCGTGATTCGCGGACCCGATCGCCGCTGCAGTGTGGCGATCCGTCCCTGGAGCGGAAGAACGGGGAGAGCCGTGTGTACACACGGCTTCCCCGTGCTTCTCTGTGGCCGTAGCATCGATCGCGTCATTCCTGTAATAGGGGGACGCGATCGATGACGTCACACCTACAGCCACACCCCCCTACAGTTGTAAACACAACACATAGGTCACACATCCCCTACAGCGCCACCTGTGGTTAACTCCTAAACTGCAACTGTCATTTCCACAGTAAACAATGCAATTTAAATGCATTTTTTGCTGTGAAAATGACAATTGTCCCAAAAATGTGTCAAAATTGTCCAAAGTGTCCGCCATATTGTTGCAGTCACGAAAAAAATCGCTGATCGCCGCTATTAGTAGTAAAAAAAAAAAAAATTATAAAAATGCAATAAAACTATCCCTTATTTTGTAAACGCTATAAATTTTGCGAAAACCAACCGATAAACGCTTATTGCGATTTTTTTTACCAAAAATACGTAGAAGAATACGTATCGGCCTAAACTGAGGAAAAAAAATGTTTTTTTATATATTTTTGGGGGATATTTATTATAGCAAAAAGTAAAAAATATTGCATTTTTTTTTTAATTGTCGCTCTATTTTTGTTTATAGCGCAAAAAATAAAAACCGCAGAGGTGATCAAATACCACCAAAAGAAAGCTCTATTTGTGGGGAAAAAAGAACGCCAATTTTGTTTGGGAGCCACGTTGTACGACCGCGCAATTGTCAGTTAAAACGACGCAGTGCCGAATCGCAAAAAGGGGCAAGGTCCTTTACCTGCATTTTGGTCCGGGTCTTAAGTGGTTAAATAAAATTCAGCATAGATGCAAACTAACACAGCCACAGACTGTACAACCGACATGTTTCACACTATACCTTTTAGTGCTTAGTCATGGTTGAATTAGGGTTCACACACAGAGAGATTTTAACTAAATCCCCCATAAATCACATGATTCCGTTTAGCCAATAGTGAGAAATGTCCAATCAAACAGGGATGAAACAAGATAATTGGGATCATGTGTGTATGGGAGAGGAAACCCTTTCTAAAAGCACATATACATACATGCATAAAGTAAACCGAGATATCCATCTTTTCTTTGTGCGTTCCTGTAAATGATAACGGTGGTCTCCGTTTCGGATTCGCCGCAAGATCAGCATTATCGGCGACGGGAAAGGGGCCCCCTCCTGCCTCTCTCCCGAGCCCGGTAGTGGTGGAGGTGATCGGGTCCTCTCTCCTGCTGTGTGGGGATGCGAGTGAGGGCAAGATGGCCCCCACCCGTCCCCATAGCATAGCAGGGCAGAAGTGACGTCAAAACGTCAGTCCCGCCCATGTTTCTTAAAGCAACATTTTCTAAATGTCATTTTTTCAAATGACAAAATTGTCTTTTTTTTTGCATTTAAGTCTAAATATCATGGGCCAGATTCACAGAGTCATTACTCCGGTCTATCTCCTGATAGACCGGAGTAATTTCAAATTACCTGCGTCGTATCATTAGTTTGAATCCTCAAACCACGATACGATGGCTTCGGGCTTCGATCCGACAGGCTTACATCTTCGTACGCCGTCGGATCTACGCTGCAATCTTTTTCCGCCCGATGGGTGAAGTTTGCGTCGTTTTCCGCGTCGGGGTGTGCAAATTAGCTTTTTCCGGCAATCCACGAAGTTACGATCGTCCATCGCATTCTCTTACGGCATCTGTAGTCATCTTTTTGCTGCGTAAAGTTAGGGAAGCAAAAATCTGGTCTATAGTTAGACAGCCCATGTTAAGTATGGCCGTCGTTCCCGCGTCGAATTTCAATTTTTTTTTTTTTTTTGCATAAGTCGTCCGGGAATAGGAATGTACGTAAACGACGCTACTCAAAATAAAAAACTGACGTAACGACGTAATTTCGCGCAATGCACGGCGGGAAATTTCTGAACGGAGCATGCGCAGTTCGATCGCCGCAGGGACGCGCCTAATTTAAATGCACCACGCCCCCTAATTTATTTAAAAATAAATAAGAAAGCAAAAACATTTTTTTTAAAGCGCTCCGTCCCAACGAGCTTGCGCGCAGAAGCGAATGCATAAGTGAGTAGCGCCCGCATATGAAAACGGTGTTCAAACCAGACAAGTGAGGTATCACAGCGACCGTTAGAGCGAGGGAAATAATTCTAGCCCTGGACCTCCTCTGTAGCTCAAAAGATGCAACCTATATAATTTTTTAAACGTCGCCTATCGAGATTTTTAAGGGTAAAAGTTTGACGCCATTCCACGAGCGGTCGCAATTTTTAAGCGTGACATGTTGGGTATCATTTTACTCGGCGTAGCATTATCTTTCACAATGTATAAAAAAATTGGGCTAACTTTACTGTTGTCTTATTTTTTTAATTAAAAAAAAGTGATTTTTTTCCCAAAAAAGTGCGCTTGTAAGACCGCTGCGCAAATACGGTGTGACAGAAAGTAATTTTCTAGCAAAGTTATCTTCTTATCTTCCCTGTGTAAGTTTTATAGAGTTTTATAAATCCTGTTAGCCGAACTCTTTTCACACAGAAGTTTTTTTTTTTTTTTTTAATGGTTTATTGGTCATTTAATGACTCCCCCTTGATAACGCTGCAGGCTGAGTTTACAAAGAATAAAAAAAAAAGTTTATATTATTTGCTGGGATTTTCTATTAGGCGAACCAGGGTTCCAAATACAAACCGCAAACAGAAAGTTTAAGGAAATCAATAGTACTTTAACATGAGCACCGTGAATGGGAATGAATTGACTATTCAGTCGTCTCCCCTGGGGCTGGTACTTCCACCTCAGCATTGGCAGCGTGGCATTGCGCTGGACACGGCTAATACATCAAAGAGGGCTCTGCTCTGTGTGTTGGGGGGGGGGGCTTGTTTGGCTGCATTGATTGCTATGGGGCTTTTCTGTGCTGAAAGTGCTGGAGCTCATGTACAGATACCCCATGGAGAGGCTGAGCTGCTCTGGGCCCAATACACAATATTAACCATAGGAACATTTCTCTCTATTATTAACCACTTGAGTTCCTGGGCCTTTATCTCCCTAAATCCTGTCAAGTCCCAGAGCAAAATTTTGTTTCAACCTGTTATTACTTTTATTCCATAACTCCTCATTTTTTTATTTTTTTTTATAAGTATGGCATTGATTTGCTAGAAAATTTGGAAACATTTTGCAGGCTGTAATTAGCCAGCAATAGACCACTGTAGCAGTGATCTTTTGCTTTGAGGATAGCCTGGACAGAACGGGAATGCTCCTCCTACTGACAGTAAGTACCCATCGCTGGTAGTGGTTATGTCACTGAACTGCTGAGCTGTGTACCCTGATCTGTGTCATGCTGAGCTATATACCCTGATCTGTGAGGCTGAACTATATACCCTAATCTGTGTCATGTTGAACTTTATACCCTGATCTGTGTTAAGCTGAGCTATATACCCTAATCTATATACCCTAATCTGTGTCATGCTGAGCTATATACCTGATCTGTGTCATGCTGAGCTAAATACCCTGATCTGTGAGGCTGAGCTATATACCCTGATCTGTGTCATGCTGAGCTAAATACATTTTTCATTTCCTGGTTATTATTGGGAATAAAAAAAAAAATAGAAACAAGTCATTAAAGACTTGATCCAGACCCCCCATGCAGCTAGCCAGCAACAGATCACGTCCAATAGTGATTGTTTGCTGGCTGTAATCAGCCAGCAATAGATCACTGTAGCAGTGATCTTTTGTTTTAAGGATAGGCTGGACAGAACAGAAATGCTCCTCCTACTGACAGGAAGTACCCATCGCTGGTAGTGGTTATGTCACTGAACTGCTGAGCTATATACCCTGATCTGTGTCATGCTGAGCTATATACCCTGATCTGTGTTAAGCTGCACTATATACTCTGATCTGTGTCATACTGAGCTATATACCCTTATCTGTGTTAGGCTGAGCTATATACCCTGATCTGTGTCATGCTGAGCTATATACCCTGATCTGTGTTATGCTGAGCTATATACCCTGATCTGTGAGGCTGAACTATATACCCTAATATGTGTCATACTGAGCTATATACCTGATCTGTGTAATGCTGAGCTATATACCCTGATCTGTAATGCTGAACTGTATATCCTGATCTGTGTCATGCAGAGCTATATACTCTGATCTGTGTCATGCTGAGCTATATACTCTGATCTGTGAGGCTGAGTGGTAACTGTGATCTGTGTCATGCTGAGCTATATACCCCGATTTGTGTCATGCTAAACTATATACCCTGATCTGTGAGGCTGAGCTATATACCCTGATCTGTGAGGCTGAGCTATATACCCTGACCTGTGTCATGCTGAGCTATAGACTCTGATCTGTAATGCTGAGCTATATACCCTGATCTGTGTCATGCTGAGCTATATACCCTGATCTCTGAGGCTGAGCTATATACCCTGATCTGTGTCATGCTGAGCTATATACCCTAATCTGTGTCATGCTGAGCTATATACCCTGATCTGTTAGACTGAACTATATACCCTAATCTGTGTTATGCTGAGCTATATACCCTGATCTGTCTCACACTGAACTATATACCCTGATCTGTGTCATTATGAGCTATATACCCTGATCTGTGTTATGCTGAGCTATATACCCTGACCTGTGTAATGCTGAGCTATATACTCTGATCTGTAATGCTGAGCTTTTTACCCTAAACTGTCATGCTGAGCTATATACTCCGATCTGTGTCATAATGAGCTATATACTCTGATCTGTGTCATACTGAGCTATATACCCTGATCTGTGTCATGCTGAGCATATACCCTAATCTGTGTTATGCTGAGCTATATACACCGATCTGTGTCATAATGAGCTATATACCCTGATCTGTGTCATGATGAGCTATATACCCTGATCTGTGAGGCTGAGCTATATACCCTGACCTGTGTCATGCTGAGCTATATACCCTGATCTGGGTCATGCTGAGCTATATACCCTGGCCTGTGTAATGCTGAGCTATATAGGGGTAGGGGTGCCTGCGATGTTTTCTGTTGGCCAGTAAGCGGGAGAGGCATTAGAGCATTGTCACCCTAAAAAGAAATGCCTGAACAAAAATCTTCATGTCAGGATCACCAGGGATTATTGCAATGGAAGCTGCTGATTTAAGAATATTATTAAAGGCACTTGAAATGACAATACGTTTTTAAAGTTGAGAGTTTAGTGATTGGGTTTACATCCACTTTAGGATTATTTGACCTCCAGACGCATCGCACAAAACAACTATAAATATAATGCACTTCACAGAGATTGTAAAGGAATGTTAATCTGAATTGAGGTCTACCCGAAATCTCCATGCCCTAGCAGTTTTTGTGAATGTCGCTGAGGCTTTTAGCAGATAACTTTGTCTAAACATGGGAAAGATAATGTGATGAAGGTGGGAGGGGGGATGCCATGGACGACAGAGACACTTTACCAGCCATGAGAAAGAGGAAGGTAGATGAAAAGTATTATCTTCGCTGATGAAAAGCATTAACTTGGCTAGATAACAGCTATTGTTCCTTTGGAGTGTCACATTCACATGTAGGCTCAGTCATGCCTGGCCAATCAAAGAGAGCATGGTCATGTGAGAAGCCATTGAAAGATCTTGGGAATGTTGAATCGGTCCTGTACATTAGTCCATTCCTCCGACTACAGGAAAGTTGCCTGTGATACCAACTGCCTCACAGTGTTTGTTGTTCAAGAAAAAATAGATGTGACCAGTTGGAACTGGATATGTCAATAGGTAGGTACTGCTTTGGCTTAATGACTTAACTTTGGCAGCTCTTCCACAAAGGAGGAGCCCCCCCCCCCAAAGGAGCAATGGATTCTCCAATTGAGAAGTGTCAGGTCACCTGTGGTCAGATGACAAGTGCACCACATTGGAGGCAGGGGTGCACCACAAGGTAGGGAACTCTATAGCAGACTGCTGCGGATGAACCACAGGGTAGATATGGCAGAGAGGTTCGCTGGGGCACAGACAGGGATTCTAGAGGAAGCTTGAGCCCAAGATTACCCAGGGTGTGGAGTCTAAGACCCAGTTGGTATTCACCAGAGCCTCTAGTGGTGAGAATGGCCGCTGCTACTGGGTCCAGGTCGCGGCCCCTGGAGTCCCCTAGTTCACGCTCCATAGGGAAAGAGGTGAAGTAGCCACTCAGGATGCAAGGAATAGTGAAGGGTAAGCCGAGGTCGGGGCAACAGGCAGACGAGGACAACCAATGGACAGGCCAAGGGTCAGGGTCACAGGCAAACAGGAGTAGTCGAGGACACAGAGAGATTAACGTAGCACACGGCAAGCAGGAACACAAACACACAACGTTGATCAGCAAAGCAGACCTGCAGCGCAGTGGTTAATATAGAGTTCCTGGGATGGCCTGGGGTGGAGCCATACAGGGAGGAGTGGTGATAAAAGGCAGCCAGATAAGAGAGTCAGGCCTCTAATGAACACATGGAGGAGAAGGTAAGCTGCCAGACATTATTGCATATCCATGACAAGAAGTACGAGTAAAATTGAAAAGTGCAGCAGATGGTCTTCTTAGGCCAGGGGTGGGCAATTAATTTTCCAAAGGGGCTCCATGAGAAACCGGGACTGTTGTAGAAGACCTCCACTGTTATACAGGCCCCCCGGGTTGTGATGTTATGTCCAAAACCAGGTGGAGGTTAAGGCCAAGTAGAGGGGGTGTAGGCTTTGCCCCTTACATGTGGGGTGGACAGCGGGACCTGATAGCACCTCCTCACATGCCCTCATCTGCATCACATCCTTGTTGCCAACTCAAGGGGTGATACCTACAGGGCTAAGTGTGACCACAGCTATCTTAGCCAATGAGGGCAGAAGCACAGCCTTTGCCATCCCGTTGACTGGTTGGCCGGAATCCAGGGAACCCTTCCAACCCTCCTAACTTCATGCGGGCTGGATGTGGACAGCCAAAGAGCCGGATGTGGCCTGGGGGTGGTAAAATTCTCTGGTAAAAGAAAATTCTACTAGTGTATAGCCAGCTCACAGAGCTACCACCAGAGATAGTTATCTAATGCCGCATACACACGATCGGAAATTCCGACAAGAAAAGTTCAATGTGAGCTTTTGGTCGGAAATTTTGACCGTGTGTAGGCTCCATCGGACTTTTGTTACATACACATGAGCGGAAATTCCAACAAGAAAAACTTGGATTTTTTTCAGACGGAATTTTGGCTCAAACCTGTGTTGCATACACACGGTCACACAAATGCTGTCTGAAATTCTGACGTACAGCACTACGACGAGCCGAGAAAAATTAAGTTTAATGATTCCAAGCAAACCTTGTCCAGTCAATATGTTGAGGTGCCTGTATGTACACCATATAGCTAAAGCAGGGGTGTTCAAACTTTTTTCAAAGAGGGCCAGATTTGATTAAGTGAACATGCGTGAAGGCCGATCATTTTTCCTGACATCCTTTGAACCATTAAAATTCAGTCTAAGTGTGTTCGTCCGAGCAACTAATACACTGCCCAACAGGAATTCTCTTGCCTTTGTGGCTGTGTGTGGTGAAGAGATGAGCTTGGGCGTGTTATTTGGATATACTGTATATATTTCTTTTGTGGCCCCAACGAGTCCCTGAGCGCTTCTTAGGACCAAGGATGAGCTTGGGCGTGTTATTTGCATATACTGTATTTATCGGCGTATAACACGCACAGGCTTACTATTGTCATGAATGCAGCCTCACCATTGCCATGAATGCAGCCTTACCATTGCCATGAATGCAGCCTTACCATTGCAACCTCACCATTGCAACCAATGCAGCCTTACATGTGCCATAAATGCAGCCTTACCATTGCAATCAATGCAGCCTTACCATTGCAACCAATGCAGCCTCACATGTGCCATAAATGCAGCCTTACCATTGCCATCAGTGTAGCATGAACGATGCCCATCTGCAGCCTCGGAGGGCAGAGGGAGAACTGCCTACAGATTACAAACAGGAGAATCTCTTGTTTACCCTGTGGCCTCTTTAATACAAAGTCCCGCCTCCTATGATAGACAGAACAGTTGTCCATTGGCAATCCAGGAGATTCTCTTCATGTAATCTGACGACGCTCGTCCTGCCCCCTCCCTGTCCCTTACAAGGCAGCGCTAATAAATACAGTATATATCTTTTGTGGCCCTAGGGGCCACAAACAATATACATATCCAAATCCCCAGGGGGGCCACATTTAGCCCCCGGGCCGGACTTTGGACATGCCTGAGCTAAAGGTATGATGATATCCTTTGAGTTCAGGTGTTGCCGTTGAAAGTGTACAGTTAATTCTACAACATACAAAGATATTTTAGGCAATTGTGTTTTCTCTCAAATTTGGGGAAGACCCTTTTTCTGCTCCAAAATACACGTGCACCGCGTGCAAGGCCAGCCACAAAGACACGGTTCCATGAGTTTGGTGTGAAGAAAGTTGGATGTCCTTCACAGAGCCCTGACCTCAACCCTACTGAACACCTTTGGGACTACAAAGAGCTGGGTCTTCCCATCGAACATCTTTATAAAGACATGGTTTAATGAGCTTGGTGTGAAGATACTCAAGTGACCTGCACAGAGCCCTGACCCCAGCCCTAATGAACGCCTTTGGGATGAATTGGAATGCTGATTGTCAGGCAATGTTCAACATCCTGACCTCATAAATGCTCGTTTGGCTGAATGGTCAATAATTCCCACAGACACACTCCAAAATCTTGTGGAAAGGCTTTCCAAAAGGATTGGAGGCTGTTTTAGCCTTAAAGCAGAGTTCCGCCTAAAATAAAAATATTAAAAGCCAGCAGCTACAAATACTGCAGCTGCCTGACTTTTAATAAATGGACACTGTGACAGACTCACCTGGGACAGAGGCTTTTGGAGGGGACTGAATGCTAGCCTCTTGCCTTGTGATCATGGGCCCTGGCATTTGGGGGAATGGTGCTCTTTGTAATCTGTATGCCTGGGACCCTGTATATGCCATATTAGAGTGACTGATTCATACTGTTGGGACATACAGTGTAAGGAGATGCTAATGCCGTCACCTCCAGCCATCTGTCTGTTCTCTGTGCTAATTGACCCTGCTATTGTGTGAAGATGTGCTGTGTTTACACTTATGATAATGTTTATTGTATAGCAGGTGAGCGAGGAGACGCGACATCTACCCTAAAAGGTCATATCTATGAGTCGCCTAGTCTGGGTAAATGATTAGTTAATTAGCTCATGTTAATTTATGTTCTGCTTACCTCCTCTTTAAAGGGGTATTCCAGCCCTTTTTAATGTTTATTAAAAGTCAGCAGTTACAAAAAGTGTAGCTTCTGGCTTTTAATAAACCGACACTTACCTTGTCCATGGTTCCAGCGACGCGCCGGCCGGGGCTCCGCTCCTCTTCCCCCCTCCCTGGCCGGCGTCTTCATTACAACTGTGGGCACCCGGCCGTGACAGCCTTCATCTTCACGGCCGGGCACCCACTGCGCATGCGCGATCGGCACTGCGAATGCGCGGACGGCGCTGCGCCGTCCCATTGGACAGGAGATCGCCTGGAACCTGTCAGTGTCCCAGGTGATCGCCTACAGGGAGGGGCTGAAGTTAGGCGATTAAGCTTAATTCGCCTAACCAGCCCCTCGGCGGAAGGAGGAAGTGGGACAGGAAGTCCCACTCCTCCTGAAGCCCCCACTCCCCCCCCCCAAAAAAATTACATGTCAAATGTGGCATGTAAGGGGTGAGGAGTGGGTTAAGCGGAAGTTCCATTTTTGGGTGGAACTCCGCTTTAAACTGTATACAAGTATTCTTGGTTCTATTAACCCCTTAAGGACCGCCGCATGTACATTTACGTCGGCAGAATGGCACAGGCAGGCACATCAACGTATATATACGTTGCTGCCTTGACGTGGGTCTGGGGTCTGATCGGGACCCCCCCCCCCGGTACATGTGGCGGTCCGGTTTGCTGTGCGAGCGATCCGGGACGAGGGGGCGGCTATTCATTTTTGTCCGCCCCCTCGGGATCGCTCCCAGCCAATCCGCGCGCTCCCCGCCGTGTCACTTCCTCCTCCTGTGTAAACACAGGAAGAGGGAAGTGATGTGATCTCTGCTCTCGGCGGTATTTTCAACCGCCGCTGAGGAGAGATAACATCACACAGTAAGTCTGCACAACACTACACTGACACCCGGACACGCAGGCACACTTAACCCCTTGCGATCACCCCCCCCCTCCCCCCTGTCACAGTGTCACTGAATGCAGTGATCATATATGTATGATTACTGTATTTAGTGTCAGTGTGACAGTCAGCTAGTGTTAGGTTCAGGGTAGCCCCCGTACCCCCCCTAATAAAGTTTTAACCCCTTGATCACCGCCCTAGTTAACCCTTTCACTCCCTATTGCCAGCGTCACTAAGCGATCATTTTTCTGATTGCTGTATTAGTGTCGCTATTCCCTATTTTTTTTTTTTATTGCGATTTTTTTACTAAAGACATGTGGCTAAATAGATTTTGGCCTAAATGTTTGACTAAAATTTAGTTTATTTGATTTTTCTTATAACAAAAAGTAAAAAATATTGATTTTTTTCAAAAATGTCGCTCTATTTTTGTATATAGCACAAAAACTAAAAATCGCAGAGGCGATCAAATACCACCAAAAGAAAGCTCTATTTGTGGGAAGAAAAGGACGCAAATTTTGTTTGGGAGCCACGTCGCAAGACCGCGCAATTGTCAGTTAAAGCGACGAATCGCAAAAAGGGGCCTGGTCCTTTACCTGCATTTTGGTCCGGGTCTTAAGTGGTTAAACACTCCATGTTCAGCAGACAAACAAGTCTCGTCTCGTTGTGTGCTTGTGAGCAGCTGGAATATCTGATATCTATATCCAGACTCATAGGAAGCGGTATATGACGGAAGCACTCAAGCGGAGTGTGGGACGTTCCGTTACAGACACTTACCTGTCCAGGGTGCCCGCAATGTCGGCACCCGAGGCTGACCCGTTCCTCAGTCCTCGGATGCTGCCGCCGCCATTCTCGGACTTGTGGGTTTGCCAGAAGATAGCGGTGGGAACACAAAGTGGTGTGACACCCCTGTAAGGGTCTATGCCCGGAAGTGGGTGCAAATACCTGTATTATACAGGTATCTGCACCCCCTCCCCCCTGAAAGGTGCCAAATGTGGCACCAGAAGGGGGGGAGGGTTCCGAAAAGCGGAGGTTCCATTTTTGTGTTGACCTCCGCTTTAAAGGGGATCCAACTCAATGCCCATGGTTTAGGAATAGGACCTCAACAAGCTCATATAGGTGTGATGTCCAGGTGTAAAGCCTTGTACACACGATCAGTCCATCCGATAAGAACGGTCTGAAGGAAGCTGACTGATGGTCTGATGTGCCTACACACCATCGGTTAAAAAAACGATCGTATCAGGTGACGTAAAACACAACGACCTGCTGAAAAAAAATTAAGTTTAATGCTTCCAAGCATGCGTCGACTTGATTCTGAGCATGCGTAGATTTTTAACCAATGGTCGTGCCTACAAATGATCGGTTTTGACCTATCGTTTAGGAGTCCATAGGTTAATTTTAAAGCAAGTTGGCTTTTTTTTTAACCTAAGGTTAAATAACCTATGGGGCCCACACACAGACCATTGTCCTCTGGCTATCCTATGGTGTGTACGAGGCCTTAAGGCAGGTGTCCCAATACTTTTGACAATATAGCCTATCTACCTGTTTGCTGTCCCATTGCATACACATGAACATGCAGGTGACCCAAATTTGTCTGATGCCTGTGAAACATTGTTGAAGTTTCCATAATACTAGAGACATTACAGACATGCAGTTAGCAAAATGGCCACAGGGGGCACTGTTGCACCACATTTCTAACTCCTTTTGGCTTTTCAGTAAGAAGCGGTGTTACTCCAGAGAAGTGTGGTTAATAATAGCACAATCATTCTAGAGCGTCATGCTGCTTGCCTCCGCACACGCCACATACAGCAGATTATAAATTGTATAAATATTTATATGTGACCTTCGTGTTTGCATCTGTGAGATGTGAGCTTTGCTTCTAACATCCTGTCCTGATGCCTATATTCAAATCTGCTCACAGGAAAATAACCAGCCGCTGCCGAGGAATGTATTTATTGGCTGTGCAGCGACCGCGCGCGCGATGGCATACATGCGGAGGAAACTGTGCCAGGCCCTCCAAAGCAATTAATGGGCAAAGTGCTGGGAGAATCGATGATTTTCCTTCCCCCGAGAGGCAAATGTGAAAAAAAGAGAAACAGAGACGGCCACATTCTCCGCATCATAAATATACATGAGCCCAACCTTACCGAGACCTGAACTTCACTTTAAAAATTGAAATGTGCAACAATGTACACGACTCAACTTCAATGATCTTTTCATCTGTTTCTGAGGGTGGCATTGTGACTACCACTGTAAGAGGGGCATCCTTCCCTGTGTCCACCAATCAATTGCTTTAAACTGAGGGTCCTCTAGACCAGTGGTCTCCAAGCTGCGGCCATTTGCTTGCCTTTATCTAGATCTTGAGGTATTATTCCTGCCACTGATATAAACAATGTTGGCATAATTCCTGCCACTGACACCAATGATGGGTCACTATTCCTCCCACTGACACCAATGATGGGGCACTATTCCTCACACTGACACCAATGATGGGGCACTATTCCTCCAACTGACACCAATGATGGGGCACTATTACTCTCATGGACTCCAACAATGGGCCCTATTCCTCCCACTGACACCAACAATGGGGCACTATTCCTCCCACTGACACCAATCATGGGACACTTTTGCTCTCACGGACACCAATGATGGGGCACTATTCCTTCCACCGACACCAATGATGGGACACTATTCCTCCCACTGATACCGATGATGGGGTACCATTCCTATCACAAACACCTATGATGGGGTACTATTCCTCCCACTGACACCAATGACGGGATACTATTTCCCTCAAGGACACCAATGACGTGGTACTATTCCTCCCACTGACTCCAATGATGGGGTACTAGTCCTCCCACTGACTCCAATGATGGGGTACTATTCCTCTCACGGACATCAACAATGGACACTATTCCTCCCACTGACACCAATGATGGGGCACTATTCCTCTCACAGACACCAATGATGGGATACTATTTCTCTCAAGCTCAAGTACTGACTCCAGTTTGTGACCTGACCTTGCCTCCTACCTGCTCTGCTTGCCCGATACTGAAGTTGGCCTGGCTCTGATGACCCTCCTGGATCCTGCTTCTGTACCTCTGCTGCCCTGTTGTTGCCAACTTCTGCCTGCCTGACCATGCACCTGAGATCCTGAATCTGCCAGCTTCCCCACTGCGCTGCATTCAGCTCCACATCTACTACAAGATCTCCCAGAAGAAGAATGGACCTACCCTGAAAACGCGTCAGTCATTTTGGGACTCAGGCAGTGGACCAGGGTTATGTGGGACACTGGACATTGATATGCTTGATATCATATGCTGTTTATGAGTAGACATCTGTCTTATTTCTTCAATAAAATAATATACAGTATAAAAGTAATGCACAAGAAGGGTGCGCCTTGTTTTTGCTTTTTCTAGTGCTCTTTGTGGGCTACTCTAGTCCAGTAATGGGGCAAAGTCATCCAGCGCCCGGGGCAAAGGTGCCAAACTGCACCCCCTCCCCTTCCCTTAGGATTAGGGTCTGGCCACCCAAATTCCTGCAATAAACCATTGCGCCCAGGGCAGCCTCCCCTCCTGCCATGTCCCAGTCCTTAGGAGTCTGCAAATCCTAGCCGTGTTTCGAGTTGTTAAACATCTGAGGTTCTTCTTTGCTGGAAGATCCACCTTGAGTGCAAGAAGTTGTTTGCTTTGTTTGTAGAAGATCTCCCAGCCCAGGTCTCCTACAGGCACCCGTGCCACTCTGTGCCTTGTTATACCCTGTCATCACCCCCAGGGGGAATGGGACAGGAGGTGCAAGGAAAGCCCTCTTGTCAACTCAGCCTTGTCCAGGTACGTGACACCTGTAGTGGTGAACATAGCCACTTGGAAGTGAAGGAATTAGTGGGGGGGGGGGGGCAAACGGTAACACCACCCCCCGGTCGGTGGACCTTGTGCACTTACCCTATCTATGGTGGGCAGCGATTCGCTCGAGCTTCACCGGCGGCCTCCCTTGCTCAGCGGCGGTGGCAGATTTCTCTCCCCTACTCTCCACGGGCATTGCGGCGGCTCCTGTTTCCTCCCTCCTCCTCCGCCAATTGGGACTCTTCTCTTTTCGGCCAATCGGAGAATCGGAGATTGGCCAGATTAAGGCTCAGTCTTTCAATAGCAAATATTAATTTTGGCGGGCTCATGGCGCAATGCTTCAAAATAACACCCATGCCCAGTGGCTGACTGACAACTTATGGGGCCCCACGGCAATAGAAGATTATGGGGCCCCTGGGCTTACAGATGGCCACCATGCCAGAAGGCAGTGCAAGGGAGGGGCAGCTAAAATCGCGGGATTTTAACATCAAAAGCATGTCGGTTTTGGACATTTCAGGGACAGATGTAAAAAACACAGATTTTGACATACTGTCTCTGGTTTTACCGAGTCTGGAAACCCTGATGGGGCCCCCATAGTGGCATGGGGCCCTCGGGCAGTGCCTGAATGGTCCGTTCGCCCCTGCCCATGCTGCTGTAATTCACACGCACGAATAGGTGGCGGTGTCCTGTCAAATTGGCGGGCGTGGATAGAGCATGGGGTGGCGGCCGTGGGTAGAGGGAGTGGCCCTAATGGGCGGGCTGCCACTGGAAGGAATTGTGAGTACATGGTGTGGTCGGTCCATTATAAACCTGGACTTGTTGCTTGCCCCTGCTTATAGACTCAAGGTCATAGTGTGACAGCCCTCTGGGGTAATACTGTAGATAGGTGGAAAACCAAATTCTGTTCATATCAGTGTCCCCTGGAGCCTGTATCCTTCTCCTCCTTCCCGCTCCGCCATGGGCGCTCAGCTGGGACCGCTCTGCCAGGCAATCTAGATACAATGAAGATCACCGATGTCTGGTAGAAGCCGGAGCGAGCCTTCAATGATTTCTTTACTTTTTAGTAATTCATTCTCCGCAGGCATTGTCTTTTTTCTTTTTTTTCTTTTTCTTTTTTTTTTAGAAAAGCCAATACAGTCACTTTATTATTGTAAGTAACACATTTTAAGTTGTCGTTTGTTCAATTACAATCATTCCGACATCACTCAATCTTCTGAAAAAAAAAATCTCCTCAGACCAGGCTCACCCCGTCACCCCATTCCGGTAGCTTGACCAGCACCTACTAACCAACACCCAATAAAAATCTGTAGCTGCTGTCTATAGAAATCAGGGCGGGACAAGGGGTGCCCTGGAGACCGTGGGACAAGAAGATTTGGAGGAGGGGGGGGGGAGATTTGTGTAGGAAGGACAAATTTGGGGGAGGGGTGTCAGAGGGTAAGTATTGTTTGAGGTGGGGAATTTGGGGGTGTGTGTGTGCTAGGAGTGGTGATCTAGGGGGATTTGTTAGAATAGGGGGGTGGGGGGAAGAAGATTTGTGCTGGAAGGGTGGATTTGAAGTGGGGGGGAGAAGATGTGTACTAGGATGTGAAATTTTAGGGGGAAGATTTGTGCTATGAGAGGTGAATTTTATTTGGGGGGTCAAAGGGTAAGTATTGTTTGAGATGGGGAATTTAGGGGGGGGGGGGTGCTAGGAGTGGTGATCTAGGGGGATTTGTTAGAATAGGGGGGTGGGGGAAGAAGATTTGTGCTGGAAGGGTGGATTTGAAGTGGGGGTAGAAGATGTGCACTAGGAGGGAAAATTTTATTTGGGGGGGGGGGGGGATTTTTGCACACATGCAGATTAGTGCTCAGTGTTTTTGTGGAGGGGGGGGGGGATTTTTGCTGACACATAATGCTCATACATCTTAAGGGGGGGGCGCAGTTTGGCATGTTTTCCCTGTGCTTTAGACTTTGACCTACCCAAAAAATGGAGCCCCAGCCACCACTGCTTTGTATGCCATACTGTGGAGACAGTATAAGCAGGGCCGGTCTGCCCTATAGGCTCACTATGCAAGCCGCTTAGGGCCCCTGCGGAGGGCCCCCCAAATTACTAGAGGCCCCGCCTGGTGAGAAGTAATTTTCGGGCCCCTCAACCCGCTTTTCAACTCGCTGGCTGCACGGGAGAAGAGGTAAGAAGTCAACACCCAGGGATGGACTGGCCATTGGGACTACCGGGAGTTTCCCGGTGGGCCGATGGCTCAGTGGGCTGGCTTCAGTGACAGCGGACCGGCGCCACCCTCAGTTCCTCTGTCTCTCCCTCCCCGCAGTGCTCACCTCCTCTCCTTCCCCGCAGTGCTCACCTGGGGGAAACAGAGAAGCAGGGGGGATGACAGAGGAGCATGGGGGGAACCAAAAGGAGAACAGGGGAGGGGACAGACATCTGACTCAACAGCTCACTTCTCCCCAATCTTGTCCCATGTTGGGGGGCACCGAACTGATTCTTTGCCCCGGGAAAAATAATGTCTAGCTTCCCCTCTAGTACTGCCTATAAGAGTACCAGTACCGGCCGTTCTACTCTAATAAAGTAGAACTGCTAGTGGCTAGTGAAGGGGTCTGGGGGGGGGGGGGTCTCGGGAGTTGTCTGGCCGCCATAGGAGAGACCTGTCAAAGTCCAGGGCCACATTTTTGTCCCAATTTAGCCCTGTCAGCACCCCCTTTTTCTCACTTTAATGTAAGATGTAATTTGCGACAGCAGAACACCCCCCCCCCCCGCTTCTCAACTTTAAAGTGGATGTCCGCTGTAAAAAACAAATACTGTAGCTGCTGACTTTTAATATTAGGACACTTACCTGTCCTGGAGTCCAGCGCTGTCCAAAGCAGAGGACAAGCGATCGCTTTGGACAGCTGCCCCCACCGCCATCCTCGGTGAGGGAACCAGGAAGTGAAGCGCTCCGGCTTTACTGTCCGGTTCCCTACGGCGCATTACGCGAGTTGCGCTGCGCCTGCTAATTGGGTCCCGCTGTGCTCTGGGAGGCGGGGAGTGTTCCCAGAACACAACGGGGGGAGGTGATGTCCTGCCCGCAGACTGTGGTCAGAAGTGAGTGCAAAGACCTGTCTTTAGACAAGTATCTGCACCCCCCTCCCCCTGAAAGGTGTCAAATGTGACACCGGAGGGGGGGAGGGTTCCGATCAGTGGGATGGAGGTGGAGCTCTGCTTTAATGTGACATGTCATTTTGCTTAGGGCCCCAGGGAGGTCAGGATCGGCACTGAGTATAAACATATATCGCCCAGTTCCCCAGCAGCCATGGTTCCTGTACACTGCACTGATGATGGCCAAAAGGCTAGAAACAGCTGTATGCAGTTGGAAATAAATGGCTCTATAGGGTGACGGTGTGTAAAGGAATGATTTGCATGTCTCCGCCCACTGTCCTGAAATGAGGCGTAATCCTCTAATTTTTGGAATATGTGATGGAATGAGAGATGTGAATGCCTTCTGTTCTAGGGAGGCTTCATTGTGCTCTGCCATTCTGTATAACAGGTGGCATGCCCTGCAGTGTGGACAGACGACAGTCCCAGGAATACAATGCAGACAGTCCCTCCTCCTCGCCTCCTCCACATTACAGTGCAATATTCATCCCCTGCATTAATTGGCTGGACCAATCAAATCTTCAGAACTGATTTATTTGCCTGTTACGCGCCAGGTGCGTGCACGGTGCAACTACTCCACCAACTGACCCTTCCCCTGCCAGAGAGCGCTGGCATCAGTTGCTGATTGACCCCCTTACCCAGAAAAAAAAGGAATCGCCCACACAGGTTAACCCCTTTCCTGCCAGAGCCACGATTAACCCCCCCCCCCGTACCAGACTAGGGTGACCACATTTCTAAACTACCATTCAGGGACACCCTCCCTTCCCAAAAAATCAGCTTGTTCTGTAACGATTCACAGCACAGTGATTGGACACAAGAGGCGGGATTTATGATTTCTCCAATCACAACCAGGGGGCAGGGATTGTGCTCCTCCAGGCATTCCCGGCCAGGACTAGTACTGTCAGTGAGTAAAGCGGTGATGTGGTGCCCTTTTTTTGGGGCATCAGATTGGCCCGGGGGGGGGGGGGGGGCTGTGTCAGTTTCATTCCGGGACACTGTATTGTCCCAAAATAAATGTGCCCGGGACAGACCTGCAAAATGCAGGACTGTCCCGGGCAATCCGGGACACATGGTCACCCTATACTAGACCCATTCACATCAGCCCCATGATTAACTCCTTACCTGCTGGAGCATTGATGCAAGATGCAGATTATTCCCTCCTATGCCAGAAGGACCCAGGCACAACAATCCAGATAATAAGGGCTCATTAACACTGCAGCTCAAAGAAGCTGCTTCCACAGGCTTTCGATTTTTTTTTTTTTTTAGCTATATCTTGGCTCAAACTTGTGTTTGCATACACGTGGTCACACCAAATTCCGACCGGCAAGAGCGCGGCGACGTACAACACTACTATGACGAGCCAAGAAAAATGAAGTTCAATGATTCCGAGCATGCGTCGACTCGATTTAGAGCATTTTTGGGGTTTTTTTTGCGCGTCGGAATTGAATACAGATGATCGAAATTTCCTCCCAAAAATCAGCTCTCAAATTTTTCTTGGCGGAAATTCCGACAGAAAAAATTAAGATGGACCCTACACAGGGTGGGAATTTCCGACCAAAAGCTCACATCAGACTTTTCTTGTCGGAATTTTCGATCGTGTGTACACGGCATTGGTTCCATTGCAATGCATGGAGCACTAAAATAAGTATTAGATATGAAGACTGATGCCGCGTACACACGATCATTTTTTGGGTTGTAACAAACAACGTTTTTCAGGCTCTAGAAAAAACGACGGTCTTGCCCACACGCGACCGTGAAAAAAATGCTCTAGCAAAGCGCGGTGACGTACGACATGTACAACGGCACTATAAAGGGGAAGCTCCATGCGGAGGGCGCCACCCTTTGGGCTGCTTTAGCTGATTTTGTGTTAGTAAAAGACGATTTGCGCTTTTCTGTCTGTTACAGCGTGATGAATGTGCTTACTCCATTACGAACGCTAGTTTTACCAGAACGAGTGCTTCCGTTTCATAACTTGCTTCTCAGCATGCGCGGGTTTTTAACGTCGTTTTAGCCCACACACGATCATTTTTTACAAGTGTTCCTAATATTTTTTTGACCATTTTTTAGAACCTGAAAAATGCTCTGAAGCCCACACACGATCGTTTTTAATGACAATAACCACTTGCTGACGACCGTACGACTTTGTAGGGCCGCAGAGTGGTTCTAATTCTCCGGGTCGCGTCTTTTTACGGCCTCCGCTCCTCTGCGACACTGGGGGGCGCGAGTGCCGCCGGCGGCACATGCGTGCCCGCCGCATCAATGAGATGCCAATACACGTGCCTGGCGGCCGCGATGTCCACCGGGCACTCGCGGTCGGCAGTACACAGACATGGACGTGGATCTGTGTGTGTAAACACACAGATCCACGTCCTGTCAGGGATAGAGGAGACCAATCTGTGCCCCTTGTACATAGGGACATAGATCGGTCACCTCCCCCAGTCACCCCCTCCCTCCACAGTTAGAACACAATGCAGGGTACACATTTAACCCCTCCCTCACCCCCTAGTGTTAACCCCTTCAATGCCAGTCACATTTATACAGTAATTAGTGCATTTTTATAGCACTGATCGCTGTATAAATGTGAATGGTGCCAAAAATGTGTAAAAAGTGTCCGATGTGTCCGCCATAATGTCGCAGTCCCAATAAAATCTCAGATCGCCGCCATTACTAGTAAAAAATAATTAAAAATAATAATAATTCTTTCCCCTATTTTGTAGTCGCTATAACTTTTGCGAAAACCAGTCGCTTATTGCGATTTTTTTTACCAAAAATCTGTAGAAGAATACGTATTGGCCTAAACTGAGGAAAAATATGTTGTTAAAAAAAAAAAAATTGGGCTATTTATTATAGCAAAAAGTAAAAAATATATATTTTTTTCAAAATTGTTGCTTTTTTTTGTTTATAGCGCAAAAAATATAAACCGCAGGTGATCAAATACCACCAAAAGAAAGCTCTATTTGTGGGGAAAAAAGGACGTCAATTTTGTTTGGGAGCCACGTCGCATGACCGCGCAATTGTCAGTTAAAGCGACGAAGTGCCGGAAGCTGAAATTTCACCTGGTCAGGAGGGGGGTATATGTGCCCAGTAGGGAAGTGGTTAAAGAAAAACGTAATTTTTTACAACACAAAAAATGATCCTGTGTACGCAGCATGAGGAGAAAACTTCATGCCTGAAAGGAATCACCAGCTGAAACTACTGAAAGAAAGCTGGGAACATTAGTAGCATTGCCTGGTTGTATGGAAAGCCATATCTGCTTGGTAGAGTTGGCACTAAAAGTGGTCCAGCAGCATATACAAGATCTGTTGCCCTGAGGACGATTGGATCATGTTTGCATGTTCTGGTAATGTTATCCATATTACACCATTTAGAAAACTGTGTAGTACAAAGATCAGGATCTTTATTTTAGTCATGTGACTGTAATTTTCAAATCACATTGTACTCACTGAGATTGGATGATAATAACTGCCACTTTTTTTCAAAGCGAGAATCCTTATCCTGGTATGTTAGCTTTGTGAGTTTAGTTTGGGTTCACACTAGAGAACACGGATGATCACAGCCAGGGCAGGCGCTAGCGCAAGGCAACATGGGCACTTGCCTTACGGCGCCAGGGAACAGGGCGGAAAATTGACCGGTCCGTGGCGGTGACAGTCGCCCGCCCGATCATCGAGATAGTAGAGTGTGTCTGTGGGCTTCCACTGCAGGCGGCATCTGAAGGACGAGTCCCCCTGGTCCCCGAAGCGGCGCTGACCTGTGCAGTCACTCTGTCAGCCTCAGTGTGTGACAGACAGTCTCACTGTTTCGTCCTTGGCTACGCAGCGGCGGCGCCTACGTCCTACGTCAGTGAGCGACATAAGTGGCCCCGCCCCTGGTTCCCCTGGCCGCTCAGCCGTGAGGGCTGCAGGAGGCAGAGCAACAGACGGACCACACCCGCACCAGCAGGCAGTGCAGGCAGTGCAGCCTGCGGCGTCATCCTGGAATCGACGGCGACCTGCTGAGGGACTCGGGATGGGAGCTGCTCGGTGCAGATTGGTGTTCAGAAACAGGTGAGGGAGACCGACCTGTTTTAAAGTTTCTTGTTAACCACTTAAGACCGGACCAAAATGCAGGTAAAGGACCTGGCCAGTTTTTGCGATTTTTGCGTCGCTTTAACTGACAATTGCGTGGTCGTGCAACGTAGCTTCCAAACCAAATTTGCGTCCTTTATTTCCCACAAATAGAGCTTTCTTTTGGTGGTATCTGATCACCTCTGCGGTTCTTATTTTTTGCGCTATAAAAAAAAATAGAGCGACAATTTTGAAAAAAATTCAATATTTTTTACTTTTTGCTATAATAAAAAAACGTTTTTTTTCCCTCAGTTTAGGCCGATACGCGTTCTTCTACTTATTTTTAAAAAAAATCACAATAAGCGTTTAACGATTGGTTTGCGCAAAATTTATAGCGTTTAAAAAATTGGGGATAGTTTTATGGCATTTTTATAAAACATTTTTTTACTACTAATGGCGGCGATCAGCGATTTTTTTCGTGACTGCGACATTATGGCGGACACATCGGACAATTTTGACACATTTTTGGGACCATTTTCACTGCAAAACATGCTATAAATGCACTGATTACTGTGAAAATGACAATTGCAGTTTGGAAGTTAACCACTAGGGGGTGCTGAAGGGGTTAAGTGTGACCTCATATGTGTTTATAACTGTAGGGGGGCGGGGCTGGACGTGTGACGTCATCGATGGCCTTTCCCTATATCATGGAACTGACGATCAATGACAGCGCCACAGTGAAGAACGGAGAAGCTGTGTTTAAACCCACCTCTCCCCGTTCTTTAGCTCTGGGGACCAATCGTGGGACTCCGGCGGTGATCGGGTCCGCGGGTCCCGCGGCTGCGGTCACTGAGCTTCAGACTGGGTCGCGTGCGTGCGCCTGCGACCAACGGCTGGGCACTTAAAGAGGACGTACAGGTACGTGCTTGTGCCCAGCCGTGCCATTCTGCCAATGTATATGTGCAGGAGGCGGTCCTTAAGTGGTTAAAAAAAATGGCACACTGCACTGCTGGGATTTGTAGTCTTCTGTAACTGCTGGTATTCTGCATTGCGTTTTATATAATGTATTGCTGGGATTTGTTGTTCCTCTATAGCTGTAGTATTCTCCATTGCGCTAAATGTGTGTGTGTGCGCGTGTGCGCGTACGTGCGTGTCGGGGGGGGGCAGCAAAATGCACCTTCGTTTGAGTTGGCAAAAATCCTTGCACCGGCCCTGGTCACAGCAGAAGATCCGGTGTATCAACGTTCATCATTTTAGGTCCGAATTTTGGGCTGAATTAAGACCTGAAATGGAGCAAAAGATACACAGGTTCCTGACATGTGAATGCGGCAATCCACATCCGATTCACAATAGTGTGAACCCAGCCTAAGGCTGAACTATGGACAAAACCAGATGAAGTCAGTTATAAACATTAACCTCTTCCCACCGATGGTACACTGGCCCCATATCCCGATATACAGTAGCTCACAAAAGTGAGTACACCCCTCACTCACATTTTTGTAAGTCTTTTCTTGTATCTTTTCATGTGACAACATTGAAGAAATGACACTTTGCTACAATGTAATGTAGTGAGTTTACAGCTTGTATAGCTGTACACACCTCTTGTTACGTCTTCAGTTTTAAAGTGAGTGTAAACCAGGGG
This sequence comes from Rana kukunoris, assembly GCA_029574335.1. Lineage (NCBI taxonomy): Eukaryota > Metazoa > Chordata > Amphibia > Anura > Ranidae > Rana > Rana kukunoris. Next base: position 28,567 of record JAJQKJ010002485.1, read on the forward strand.
TGCCCAACCTTTTGAAGAGCGAGGGCCACTTAAGCAACTTGGTAACCAACCAGTCGCAGGCCACAATGAGCGGAGCGGGCAGATGGCAAGTCACGGCTACTCTATAGGTCCTCCGATCCACCCAGATGGAAGGGGACAAATTCCCTTTTGTTTTTCGGATTGGAGGTAGGCGGGCGTAAACGGACATCTGTCGCTCTGTAGAGGTGAATTGAGGGTCCCATTTGGTCAGGCTGATCGTGTGAAAAGGGCCTAAGACTGCTTTCACACTGATGTGCTGCGTTTTACCCACACCGCGGGTGCAGCATAGTGCACCTGTGTCTATCCTGCGGGTTATCTTAACTTTGCCATAGACTCCACCTGTGGCAAAAGCCGGCACTGTAGAGAAAGCATCGGCTTATGGGGCTCTGCTCTGCAGCCGCTTTCTTCGTCTACCACCACCATTCACAACACTGATGCTGCAGTATGGCGGGTAGGCAACCTGCGATCTGTGCTTGACAACCCACCATTCCAGAGCAGGAGGTCGCGGGCCACATCAGAGGGCTCCGCGGGCCACTGGTTGGCCACCCCTGGCGTAAACGATCACCTTGTAAAACAACCCATTCAGTTTTACATAGAAATGAAAGACAAAACCTTTGTGTATAGATATAAAAGAAATACTAAATACCTTTTTCCCCTTTGTTTAAAGTTATCACATTCCGTCTGTTTTCTGCAGCATAAGAGCTGGGGGGGGGGGGGGGACCAGCAGCCCACTGAGTGTCCTCTTACACTAGTGTCCAGTGCTTAAGTGTCTTCTTACACTAGTCGCCGGTGCCTAGGTGTCCTCTTACACTAGTGGCCGGTACCTAGGTGTCCTCTTACACTAGTGGCCGGTACCTAGGTGTCCTCTTACACTAGTGGCCAGTACCTAGGTGTCCTCTTACACTAGTGACCAGTACCTAGGTGTCCTCTTACACTAGTGGTCGGGACCTATGTGTCCTCTTACACTAGTGGGCAGTGCCTAGGTTTCCTCTTACACTAGTGGCCGGTGCCTAGGTGTCCTCTTACACTAGTGGCCAGTGCCTAGGTGTCCTCTTACACTAGTGGCCGGTACCTAGGTGTCCTCTTACCTAGGTGTCCTCTTACACTAGTGGCCGGTACCTAGGTGTCCTCTTACACTAGTGACCAGTGCCTAGGTGTCCTCTTACACTAGTGGCCGGTACCTAGGTGTCCTCTTACACTAGTGGGCAGTGCCTAGGTGTTCCTCTTACACTAGTGGCCGGTACCTAGGTGTCCTCTTACACTAGTGACCAGTACCTAGGTGTCCTCTTACACTAGTGGCCGGTACCTAGGTGTCCTCTTACACTAGTGACCAGTACCTAGGTGTCCTCTTACACTAGTGGCCGGTACCTAGGTGTCCTCTTACACTAGTGACCAGTACCTAGGTGTCCTCTTACACTAGTGGCCGGTACCTAGGTGTCCTCTTACACTAGAGGGCAGTGCCTAGGTTTCCTCTTACACTAGTGGCCGGTGCCTAGGTGTCCTCTTACACTAGTGGCCAGTGCCTAGGTGTCCTCTGAGGCCACGTACACACGATCAGACCGTCCAAAGAAACTGGTCTGACGGACCGTTTTTATCAGACCAGGCTAAAGTGGTCTGATGTGTGTACACACCATTGGACCAAAAATCCGATCAGACCAGAACGCGGTGACATAGAACACAACGACGTGATGAAAAAACTAAGTTCAATGCTTCCAAGCATGCGTCGACTTGATTCTGAGCATGCACGGATTTTTGGTGCGATGCTTTTGTGTACTAACCATCGAATTTGTCCGATGAACAGGTGTCTGTCAGACAGATTTTAACCACTTAAGGACTGCCGCACAAATATGTACGTCCACAGAATGGCACGTACAGGCAGATGGGCGTACATGTAGGTCCCTGCCTTCTAGCGGGTTGGGGGTCCGATCTGGACCCCCCTCCACTGCGTGCGGCGGTCGCTAAGTGTCTGGGAGCGATCCGGGACGAGGGGGCAGCTGTTCGTTTTTGTCCGCCCCCTCGCAATCGCTCCCAGCCAATCCGCTTCCTCCTCTGCCTGAACTGTAAACACAGGCAAGGAGGAAGTGATGTCACCTCTCCTCCCACTGGTATTTTCGTCCAGCGGAGGAGACATCACAACATTGAGTAGCACAAGCACTACACTGACACCAGTACACATAGGCACACAAATCCCCCCCAGTCACCCCACGATCACCCCCCCAGCCCCCTGTCACAGTGTCACTAGTTACTAGTTAGTGTTAGGTCCAGGGTAGCCCCCTACCCCCCCTCCAATAAAGGTTTTAACCCCTTGATCACCCCCTAGTTAACCCTTTTACCCCTCTTTTGCCAGCGTCACTAAGCGATCATTTTTCTGATCGCTGTATTAGTGTCGCTGGTGCTGATAGGTAGCTAGTTATTTTTTGAGGTTCGCCGCCATGTTTTTATAGCGTTAGAAAATGTATGGGGGTACCTAACGCTATAAAAACATGGTGGCGAACCTCAGAAAATAACTAGCTACCTAGCGGCACCAGCGACACTAATACAGCGATCAGAAAAACAATCGCTTAGTGACGCTGGAAATAAGGGGTGAAAGGGTTAACTCTAGGGGCAATCAGGGGTTAAAACCTTTATTAGGTACCCCCATACATTTTTTTTCTTCTTTTTTTTTTTTGTGCGTGAACTCGAGAGAGAGGAGCCGGACTGCAGGAGTTGGGAGTAGGCAGACCCTCCCCCCGGAGGCAATCGCCATCCTTCTCCATGCCCCTGGTGGCAATGGCGGGTGTGAAGGGGGGCCTCCCACTCACCCCGCCCTACCTGCTCCTCTTGGGAGCCCAACTGGGGCCCAACGTGACCCCAATGGGGCAGAGGGACTCCCCCTATGAGGGAGTGAGGGGGCCTAGCCCACCCAGCCAGCCCCGTAGGTCCTTCGCCTCTCTTTATTTTAGGAGACCGCATGGCCAAAGTGCATGTGTTTTAAACCAATTTCGTGTGCGTGCAAGTGTGGTGGTTTTTGTGGGGGGGGGGGTGTTCGTACTAAGCACAGGCGTACCCTGCATAGCACACCCACCAGGAGCCGGGCTGAGACCACCAAACTCAATTCACATGTAGCCGAGACCGGGATCCGAACCCTTGGCTGCAGAGGTGAATGGCTTGTCAGCGCAGTGCCAATCACGTTGAGCCACCACAGCTCCTTTCCCCATACATTTTTACTAATAAAGGTTTTAACCCCTGATTGCCCCTAGAGTTAACCCTTTCACCCCCTATTGCCAGCGTCACTAAGCGATCGTTTTTCTGATAGCTGTATTAGTGTCGCTGGTGGCGCTAGGTAGCTAGTTATTTTTTGAGGTTCGCCCGCCAGGTTTTTATAGCGTTAGCTACCCCCATAAATTTTTTAAATAAAGTTTTTAACCCCTGATTGCCCCTAGAGTTAACCCTTTCACCCCCTATTGCCAGCGTCACTAACCATTTGGTTTTCTGATCGCTGCATTAGTCGCTGGTGCCGCTAGGTAGCTAGTTAGTGCCAGTAACGCTTACATCCACGCGCAAAGCATACACCCCCCATATGTGGAATTACACCCCAAAATACATTCTGCTGCTTCTCCTGAGTATGGGGATACCACATGTGTGAGAATTTTTGGGAGCCTAGCCGCGTACGGGACCCCAAAAACCAATCACCACCTTCAGGCAGCGGCCGGTGCCTAGGTGCCCTCTTACACTAGTGGCCAGTGCACAGGTGTTACCTTACACTAGAGGCCGGTGCCTAGGTGTCCTCTTACACTAGAGGCCGCTGCCTAGGTGTCCTCTTACACTAGTGGCTGGTGCCTAGGTGTCCTCTTACACTAGTGGCCAGTGCCTAGGTGTCCTCTTACACTAGTGGCCAGTGCCTAGGTGTCCTCTTACACTAGAGGCCGGTGCCTAGGTGTCCTCTTACACTAGTGGCCAGTGCCTAGGTGTCCTCTTACACTAGAGGCTGGTGCCTAGGTGTCCTCTTACACTAGTGGCCAGTGCCTAGGTGTCCTCTTACACTAGTGGCCGGTGCCTAGGTGTCCTCTTACACTAGTGGCCAGTGCTTAGGTGTCCTCTTACACTAGTGGCCAGTGCTTAGGTGTCCTCTTACACTAAAGGCCGCTGCCTAGGTGTCCTTTTACAGTAGTGGCCAGTGCCTAGTGTCCTCTTACACTAGTGGCCGGTGCTGGTGTCCTCTTACACTAGGGCCAGTTCTTAGTCCTCTTACACTAGTGGCCGCTGGTGTCCTCTTACACTAAAGGCCGCTGTAGGTGTCCTTTTACTTGGCCGCTGCCTAGGTGTCCTTTTACTAGTGGCCGCTGCCTAGTGCCTCTTACACTAGGGCCGCTGTAGGTGTCCTCTTACACTAGTGGCCAGGCCGGTGCCTCTTACACTAGGGCCGGTGTAGGTGTCCTCTTACACTAGTGGCCGGTGCCTAGGTGTCCTCTTACACTAGTGGCCAGTACCTAGGTGTCCTCTTACACTAAAGGCCATGATGATGAAGAAAAGAGGGAAGGACGGCCGCACTCCAAGGATTTTCAAACGAAAAAAGTTGTCTTTATTTTAAATCCAAAAACATGTACAGTCACAGCAATCACAGAAAACACCTAGGCACTGGCCAGTGCTTAGTCATGAGCCATGACTAAGCACTGATCGAGTGCGAAACGCGTCGGCTGTCCTGTTTTCTGTGATTGCTGTGACTGTACATGTTTTTGGATTTACAATAAAGACAACTTTTTTCGTTTGAAAATCCTTGGAGTGCGGCCGTCCTTCCCTCTTTTCTTCATCATCATTGCCATTTGCATCGCCAGCACCTTGGTAATCTAATTATCCTTGATCGTCTACAGGTCTCACCTGGAGCGGTGATTTCTTTTCTTTTCTTTACACTAAAGGCCGCTGCCTAGGTGTCCTTTTACACTAGTGGCCGCTGCCTAGGTGTCCTCTTACACTAGTGGCCGGTCGCCCAGGTGTTCTCTTACACTAGTGGCCGGTGCCTAGGTGTCCTCTTACACTAGTGGCCAGTGCTTAGGTGTCCTCTTGGGCTGCGTACACACGTACGGATTTACAGACAGCGCGGTGATGTTGACGCCGCCACGTCACTGCACCAGGAAGTAAACAACTTCCACGCATGCGTCGCATCCATACGACGATTGTGCGGGAGGATATGTCCGCTGGTGAGTGTACTGACCAGTGGACATATCTCCGGCGGCCAAATTTTAAAGCATGTTTTAAAATTTGTCCGCCGGTCAGACATGTCCACTAGCCCATACCCGTCGGACCAGTTTGAGTGGACAAATTTGATCGTGTGTACGCGGCCTTACACTAGAGGCCGCTGCCTAGGTGTCGTCTTACACTAGTGGCCAGTGCCTAAGTGTTCCCAGCAGTGGTGGTGTGTGGAAATGTCCTTTTACATTGGTAGTCAGTGATCCCTATGATTGGACGTCAGTGGATCCCTGGTTGAGAAAGCCGGTTCCAAAATCTAAACTGCAGCTGTAAGTGGGAATAGTGTGTGCAGGTGGGGGATGCTTGACACAGAGTGTGATGCCGTGTACACACGGCAGAGAACCTCGACGGGCAGAACACATCGTTCCGCCCGTCGAGGTTCCCTGCCGGCCGTCGAAATCGGCGACCCGCCCGTCGGGAATGGCAACCAGCCATTCTTCCAGGCGGGCCGTCGAGCAAATAGAGAGCGTGCTCTCTATTTCTGCTCGACGGGCTTCCCGACGGGAAGCTCGCCGAGAGTGTACACACGGCCGAGGTCCTCGCTGGAATGCAGCTTCCAGCGAGGTTCTCGCTGGTTTCCAGCGAGAACCTCGGTCGTGTGTACACGGCCTGATAGGAAGAGCTAGAATTTCACCTCTGGGGATTTGGAGACGGGCCAGGGCACAGGACAAAGGGAAGTAACAGTTGTGAGAACTCAGGACACATAAAATGACTCAAATCATTACACCAATAACATAGGAAGGATGTGAGCTGTAAATACACCAAACTGCACACGCTCTATTATTATACCTGTGAACAGTAAGTCAGTACACCCTGACAACTAACATCTAATATTTGCTCTATTGGGTACATCATTGTTAGAGTTTTTGTATCTGTTCAATATGTGCAAAAAATAAAAACCGGTTGATCCTGCCAGAAATCCAATGAGCTGAGAGTGTGACCTTATTGCCCCGCCTCTCAACCTTGTCCAGTCACAGAACACTTTGGCCCAGATTCAGGTACATCTGCGCATTATTAGACCGGCGTAGCGCACCGCCTTTACGTTAGACTTGCGGAATTTTGCCGCGTAATCACCCTATTCTCGTAGCTTTTGCGCAGGAAATTGCGCATATGTAACGTTTTTTCAGAGGCGTAAGGAGGAGTAATACAAATTGGGAAGGACGTGGGCGTGTTACATTGAAATGAGCCGTGACCCCATGCAAATGAAGGGCCGGCCGGCTCGCGCATGCGCGCTTGAACGAGACCATGTCAGCTCCGATGTGCGCATGCTCACAACTCGGGAGCGGCGCAATCAGTGAAATTGGAAATGGACTAGGGCAACGTTGTGAACTACGCAAACAGTATAAATAGACACACACAAACGCACTTTCTTTGCAAAAGTACATCCCTTTGTCCCTTCCCATTTAACCAAGTGCTTTTGTTCTTGTTGTTCGTTGCGGTGTGTTTTGTAGTTGTCAGATTAGTGTTCTGTGTGATCAGGTGTTTGTTAGTAGATTTTTGAAAGTGGTTTTTGATAAGTGTTTGAGAGACTGTTTGTTTGATTGATATATTTCTTTTTGTTTCTTTTCCTGCTGTATTTTTGTTTTGTTTTTTGGGGACTGTTTCTTGGTGAGTAGTTTTCTCTCTGTGTGTGTGTTTTTTTGTGATTGGTTGTGCTTGTTTGTGTGCGTGAATTTTGTTGACTGGGACTGTTTTTTTTTGGAAGGATGACTGAGAGAAAACGAAAGCTGAATTTTACAGTTGTGGAAAAACAGATTCTTGCCCGGGCCATTAGCGAGTATGGGCGTTACCTCCACGGCCCAGAGAGTGCCAACACCACCCCGGCCAGGAGGAGGGAGATTTTGGATAGGATCACTGACCAGGTGAATTCAGCGGGGCAGGGGGAGACACGGACCAGGTCTGGGATTGACAAAAAAATCAATGACCTCCGGCGTCTGGTCAAAAAGAAGTTGGCCAGAATGCATGCCCATGCCAGGGGCACAGGAGGGGGCCCACCATGCCGTATTAGCCTGACAGCGGAGGAGCGTGCGGTGGCCCTGACCTTTCATCGGCATGAAGTTGAGGGCCTGCCCGGCTTTGACTCCAGTCCCGAGCCCGTGGTGCCAGGTAAGTTGTTTTATTTTTTAATATCAGGTATGTAGCATGTGTGGGGGAGGGGGTGAAAGGGAATATGTGGCAAGTGTGTGGATCCTCCAACCTGTGAATGTTTTGTGTCATCCACAGATGTGCAGGAGGGTGCAGGGCCATCTGGCCTGACCGCACCAACCCCAGGACAGCAGCCTAATGAGGCCCCCCCAACAAGGCCGGAGTCCGCGGAGGAGGTTCAACAGGAGCAGCACAATCATGAGGAGGAGGAGAATCATGAGGAGGAGGAGAATCATGAGGAGGAGGAGTCCATGTCAGGCACTGGACGTTTGGGTTTTGAGGACTCCTCCCCTCTGGCTGGCAGCAGGCAGGCCTCCCTAAGGGGGAGCCCCCCCCCCTCCTCCCCAACATGGCTCCCCTCACAAGGGCCTCCCCTTCTCCCCGGCCACGAGCATCAGCTGGAGGCAGGATGTCATCCCAGACCACCAGGGGGTTGGCCGATCTCCTGCCCGCCACCCTGAGAAGGGACCAGTTCCTCCAGACCCGCCATCTGGGACAGGTCAGCCAGACATTGGTGCGGATGGAGGAGAGCCTGTCCTCCATCAAGGATACGCTGGGGAACCTGGACTCCCACTCCCGGGCTTTCACAACCTGCCTAAACGAACTGCAGACGACATCAGCAGGCGTTGGGCAGGATGTGAGGGCCCTTACCCTGGCTATCCAGGCCAACACGGCAACACTTGGTGCTGCCCTGGACAGAATTGCCGTGGCCTTGGAGGGCAGGCCACCAGGTGGGCAGAGATCAGGGGCTGATCCTCCTTCCCCGGTTTTACCCCTTCCCCATGAGTCTCCTATGAGAAGCCGGGGCCGTGGCCGGGGGCGCCCCAGGCGTGGCTCACGCAGAGGGCAGTAATTTGTTTTTCCCCCATTTTTTTTTTTTTCACATTTTTTTTTTAGTTTTTTTGTCATTTTTTTTTTTTTTGCTGGAAATTTTTTGCTTTTGCTGGTCATTTTTTTTTTTTGTGTTGTGAATGCTGTGTGAATGTGGGGGTGACATTCCTGCTGGAAAAGGGGTGCCACCCTCTATTTTGGTGGAGAAGGGTTCCCCAGGACCATGGAGAAGTGATCCCCAGGTCCGTGTGATTGGTGTATGAATGTTTAGTGACATAATTGGAGCCTTGGCGTGGCGTTGCTGCTCACAAGTCCAGCATAGTGGACTGGTGCCAATCCAATTTGATGTGGATGTGGGGTGTGTGTGCTAGGGACCACAGTGGTGTGCATGCATGCATTCTCATTGTGCCATGATTAATGTGTATGTTTAACGTGCAAATATGCCCAATGTGATCTGTCTCCTGGCTGCTCTTCCCTCAGAAGACGGGGTAGCCTCGGTTAGGGGGGGATTGTCTGGTTCAGGGGTCAGGTCATCACGTAGGTCAATCTGCAGGCCCTTTCTTTCTGCAAAGTTGTGCAGCATGCAACATGCAACATGCACCGATGATCTGGCACACGAAGTTTGGGGAATACAAGAGGGTACCCCCAGACTTATCCAGGCATCGGAAACGTGACTTTAGGAGGCCAAAGGTGCGCTCCACCACTGCTCGTGTTTGGGCATGTGCTTGATTGTATCTTTCCTCTCCTGGGGTTTGGGGGTTCCGGATAGGAGTCATGAGATGGGGTCCCAGTGGATATGCAGAGTCACCTGTAAGGGAAAAGACAGGAGGATGTTAGTCATGCATGTGCCCCTTGTGATGTGCATCATGGGAGGGGATAGTCATGCCTGCCACCCATGTCACTCACCAACCAGCCAGCTGTCCCCATACACGTTCTGATCGAATTCCAATCGGATGTGGCATTGATTGTATATGTAGCTGTCATGGCTGGACCCTGGGTGTTTGGCACGGACGTGCCATATGAGGCCTTGGGCATCGACTATCACCTGTACATTGATGGAATGCCAATGCTTCCGATTGCGGTACATGTGCTCTGTCTCCTGGGGGGGGGGGCTGGAGTGCCACATGTGTGCAATCAATGTCCCCCACAGTGCGTGTATCACGGGAACACTTACCAAGGCCGAGATGCTGAGGGCGGCTCACCTTTGCGACCTGGCGCGATCCTCCCCCTGGGATTGGGACAGGGGGAAGGACGCACCGGGAGGCACCGGTACCAGCGGGAAGGTGCAGATCCGGCAGGTCAAGCAGGGACAGGCGGAAGATCAACCGGGATGGTTCGGAGCTGCGGCAGACGGGAAGACTGAAGCGAGGTTCCGGTAGACAAGGACAAGGCAGGAGAAAAGTCTATGAGACAAGCCGTGGTCAGGGGTTTTTAAAGAAGCAGACAGTCCAGTGTTCAAGCCAAGGTACAAAAGGGCAGGAGAAAGCCAGGAGTCCAGGTTCAAGCCAAGGTCAAGGGATTGGAGAAAGCAGAGGTCCGGGAACGAAAGCCAAAGGTCAAGCAGGTGAAGAATCCGATAACAGGTAACAAGTCAGGTACTCAAACGCTGTTTACAAACCAGCAACCAGAGGACTGTGGGAAGCTGATTTAAATAAGCCGCTCAGGCTTCTGATTGGCCAAGGGCGGAACGAGATCGTGCGCTCCCGCGCACCGTCACGCGCGCGCCCCCGCGCGCCGCCACGCGCGCGTGCCCGCGCACACGGCGCGCCGCAACGCCGCGCATGCGCGCGCGCAGCCCAGGCGAGCGCATCCGAGCTGGCCCGTCCCGGAGCTGGGGCTGGATGGAGCTGGTCCCCTGACAGTGCCCCCCCCCAAGGGGCGGACTCCGGACGCCCAAACTGTCCATCAACTCCGGATGTTCACGGTGGAAGGTTCGTATCAGGCGGGGAGCGTGCAGATTTCTGGAAGGCTCCCAGGAGTTATCTTCAGGGGGGTATCCCTTCCATTTGATTAGATATTGGAGCTGCCTTCCCCTTTTCCTGCAGCCCAGAATGGTCTCCACCTCGAACTCCCTCTCTCCCTCAATTTCCACTGGCGGAGGCGGAAGCTCTTCCCTCCCAGGGAACGGGTTCACCGTGACTGGTTTGAGCAAAGAGGCATGAAAGACCGGATGGATCCGGTAAGTTTCAGGTAGTGCTAGTTCAAAAGCCACAGGATTGATTTTCCGTTTGATCCGGAATGGGCCGATGAACCTAGGGCCCAGTTTCTGTGAAGGGATTGGTAGTTTGAGGTTAGTAGAGGAGAGCCAGACCTCGTCCCCTACTTCAAAAGCAGGGCACTCCTTCTTCCCCTTGTCATAGAATTTCTTGAAGTTTTCTTGTGCCTGCTGCATGACCTCCCGGAGCTTTTGGAAGTTTTGTTGGATGTGAGTTAGGTGTTCCTGGACCGCTGGAACGGGTGTTTCAGGGATGGAGTCCGGAAGGGAGGAAGGATGATAGCCGAAATTCGCCCAAAAAGGAGTTTGGTTAGTGGAGGCATGCACTGAATTATTATAGGCAAACTCTGCCGATGGTAATAAAGACACCCAATCGTTCTGTGATACGGAGCAGAAGCAGCGGAGGTACTGTTCTAACGTTTGGTTGGTTCTTTCCGTTTGACCGTTGGATTGCGGGTGATAGGCAGACGAGAGACAGACTTTGATTTCCAGTGTTCTGCAGAGTTCCCTCCAGAATTTGGACGTAAACTGCACCCCTCTGTCGGACACAATGCTTTTGGGCACCCCATGCAGTCTCACAATTTCCCTGAAAAAGATTTTTGCCGTGTCAGCCGCAGAGGGTGTGCCAATCATGGGTAGGAAATGGGCCAGTTTGGACAGGCGGTCGATCACGACCAGAATTGTTGTGAAGCCTTCTGAGGGAGGTAAATCCACTATAAAGTCCATGGACAACTCTGTCCATGGGCGTTCCGGAACCGGGAGGGGTTTCAATAGGCCCCAGGACTTGGTCTTGGGCCCTTTACAGCGTTGGCAGCGGGAGCAGGATAAAACATAGGTCTTGCAGTCAAGTCTCCACTTTGGCCACCAGAAGGAACGGCTGAGCAATTCGGCAGTCTTTCGTAACCCGAAATGGCCCGCTAATTTATGGTCATGAAACGTACTTAGTACTCGTTGCCTTAGTACCGCAGGTACAAAGATTTTACCCCGTGACCACAGCAAGTCGTCCCGTCTCTCTAGGGCAATTGCAGCTTGGTCGGTACATTCTTTGGACGCCTCCTTTAGGGAGTTTAACAAGTCTGTTTGGGAGACTAAAAAAAAGTTCTGGGCAGCCAAAACGGTACTAGGTTCTGGTGGGATGGAAGTATCTGAGAACATCCTAGAAAGGGCATCCGCCTTCCCGTTCTTTGAGCCGGGCCTGTAGGTGATGTGGAAATTAAAGCGCGTGAAAAAGAGGGCCCAGCGGGCTTGCCTAGGTCTTAAGCGTTTGGCCGTTCGCAGGTATTCTAAATTCTTGTGGTCCGTAAAGATTAGGATAGGATGGAGAGCCCCTTCCAAGAGATATCTCCACTCTTCAAGTGCGAACTTAATCGCCAACAGTTCCCGGTCCCCCACATCATAGTTCCTTTCTGGGGAGGTCAATTTCCGGGATGCGTAGGCCACCGGGTGGAGGAGAGCTTTGGGTCCCTGTCTCTGTGATAAGATGGCGCCCGTAGCTATTTCAGAGGCGTCGACTTCCAAGACGAAGGGCAGAGCTGGGTCAGGGTGCCGTAAGACGGGTGCAGAGGAGAACATCACTTTAAGTTGAGTAAATGCTTCTTGTGCTTTCTGGGACCAGTGGAAGCGACACCCCTGACGTGTTAACTCAGTGATGGGGGCTACAATTGATGAGAAGCCAATGATGAACCTCCGGTAAAAATTGGCGAAACCAATGAATCGTTGTATGGCCTTCTTGTCGCCTGGAGCTGGCCAGTCTTGGACCGCCTTGACCTTCTGCGGGTCCATAGCAATCCCACTAGTAGAAATGATGAACCCCAGGAATTGGATTGTTGTCTTTTCGAATTCACACTTCTCGGCCTTGAGGTATAATTTGTACTCCCTGAGAATGGCTAGGACTTTCTTGACGTGGGAACGGTGTTGCTCAAGAGAGACCGAGAAGATGAGTATATCGTCTAAATAGACAACTAGGAAGTCATCTAGGTGTTGGCGAAAAATGTCATTGACTAGGTGCTGGAACGTGGCAGGGGCGTTGCAGAGGCCGAACGGCATCACCAGGTATTCAAAGTGCCCGAACCTGGATCTGAAGGCCGTCTTCCACTCGTCCCCGTCTCTGATCCGGACAAGATTGTAGGCCCCTCGGAGATCTAGTTTGGAGAAGAACTGGGCTGCCCGAAACCGTTGGAATAGTTCAGGGATGAGAGGTAGCGGATATCTATTTTTGATGGTAATTTTGTTTAGCTCCCTGTAGTCAATACAGGGTCTGAGGGACCCATCCTTCTTCTCGACGAAGAAGATCCCCGCCCCAGCAGGAGAAGAGGAAGGGCGGATGAACTTCTTCTTTAAGTTTTCATCAATATACGCCTTGAGGGCGACTAGTTCCGTCTCGGACAAGGGGAAGATACGGCCAAAAGGGATCTTGGATCCGGGTAAGAGGTCAATAGGGCAATCATATGGCCTATGCGGAGGAAGGTGATCAGCTTGTTGTTTGTCGAATACGTCCTGGAACTCAGCATAAGCAGAAGGGATGTGAAGGGAATTGTCCGACATAGTAGCTAGGGTGGAACAGGAGGTCTGGGCGGGTAGGAGGCAGTTTTGTGAACAGTAGGCGGATGAAAATTTGATCTCCTTCCTGTGCCAATCTATGCAGGGTTGGTGGACCTGCAACCATGGGAGTCCCAGGATGATGGGGAACAGTGGAGAAGGTATCAAATCCAGGCAAAGAAATTCTTGATGACCTGTGTCAGAAATGGCAAGGATTGGCTGGGTTTCCTGAGTGACAAGTCCAGACCGGGGAAGAGAGCCGTCCGCTAAATGGATTTGCAGATGAAAGTCCTTAGGGCGGCAGGGAACATGCAGCTTCAGGGCCAGGGCAGAGTCCAAGAAGCAGCTGCATGCTCCGGAATCAATTATGGCTGGCAGCCGGGTTGCCCCCTCCGGGAGCTGTAAGGAAAGAAAAAGGACAACATAAGTCTGTGGTAGGTTATTAACGTGGCAATTGAAGGCGGGTGGTGGTTTACACTTACTGGGTCTCACCGGGCAGGAACGAAGGAAGTGGCCAGCCCCACCGCAGTACAGACACAGGTTGGACTGGCGTCTTCGCTGCCTTTCTTCGGGGGTGAGAGGAGGCCGGATAACCCCTAGCTGCATGGGTTCGGGATCTGGAAGGGAGGACACCGGTGGGACCGGGAGAGACGGCGGAGCGGGAGAGAATCTTGGTGGAATCCAACTGGGACGGTTTGTTTGGAAACGCTCCGCCCGCCGTTCCCGAAGGCGTCGGTCCAGCTGGGTAGCCGACTGAATCAACCCCTCTAGTGAGACGGGGGGATCGACTCGAGCCAACTCGTCCTTGAGGGACTCAGATAGTCCTTGGCGGAATTGATATTTCAGAGCCGCCTCATTCCATCCAGTGTCGGCGGACCATTTCCTGAACTCCGCAATATAGTCTTCGACTGGCCTCCTGCCCTGATTCAAGTTGTGGAGGGTAGCCTCAGCCGTGGCAGAACGCAGAGGGTCGTCATATAATTTGGACATGTGTTCAAAGAAGGAGTCCAACGTGTCCAATATCGGATTTCTTTGCTCCATCAGACTGTGGGCCCAGGCTTGAGGTTCATCAGAGAGGAGCGAGATTACAAAGCCCACTTTTACGGCCTCAGAGCAGAAAGTCCTGGGTTGCAAGGCCAGATACAGAGAGCAAGCATTTTTAAAGGCCCTGAACTTTTTGCGGTCGCCTGCAAAGCGCTCTGGTGTAGGCACCCGGGGTTCCGGATGAGACACGACTACAGCTGGAGTTGAAGCAGGCTGAGAGGTGGACGCCCCTGATCCTGGAGTCACCGAAGGGGCTGCGGGTCCAGGTGTAGGGTTTAGTTGTTGAAGACGGCCATCCATCTGTAGGTACCCTTCTTGTAATTTTTGCACCGCCTCAGTTAGTGCCGAGACTTGTTGGCATAAAGTCTCAAAGGGTGAGCGCGCCCTGTCGGCCTCAGACATCTGGCTGGTTTGTACTATCACGGGAACACTTACCAAGGCCGAGATGCTGAGGGCGGCTCACCTTTGCGACCTGGCGCGATCCTCCCCCTGGGATTGGGACAGGGGGAAGGACGCACCGGGAGGCACCGGTACCAGCGGGAAGGTGCAGATCCGGCAGGTCAAGCAGGGACAGGCGGAAGATCAACCGGGATGGTTCGGAGCTGCGGCAGACGGGAAGACTGAAGCGAGGTTCCGGTAGACAAGGACAAGGCAGGAGAAAAGTCTATGAGACAAGCCGTGGTCAGGGGTTTTTAAAGAAGCAGACAGTCCAGTGTTCAAGCCAAGGTACAAAAGGGCAGGAGAAAGCCAGGAGTCCAGGTTCAAGCCAAGGTCAAGGGATTGGAGAAAGCAGAGGTCCGGGAACGAAAGCCAAAGGTCAAGCAGGTGAAGAATCCGATAACAGGTAACAAGTCAGGTACTCAAACGCTGTTTACAAACCAGCAACCAGAGGACTGTGGGAAGCTGATTTAAATAAGCCGCTCAGGCTTCTGATTGGCCAAGGGCGGAACGAGATCGTGCGCTCCCGCGCACCGTCACGCGCGCGCGCCCCCGCGCGCCGCCACGCGCGCGTGCCCGCGCACACGGCGCGCCGCAACGCCGCGCATGCGCGCGCGCAGCCCAGGCGAGCGCATCCGAGCTGGCCCGTCCCGGAGCTGGGGCTGGATGGAGCTGGTCCCCTGACAGCGTGGGAATCTGGCAATTCTGTAGAAATCTGTCATTGCCTTCAGCCGCAGCTCCTCAGTGGTGGGTTTGATGATTTGGTTGGCCATGCGTCTGAGGATTGCAGGGACAACCTGGTGCACACATCTGCTCATGGAGGACTGTGACATCCCAGCCACCACTCCACTTGTACGCTGAAAAGAGCCACTGGCAAGGAAATGGAGTGTTGCCATGACCTTGACCAGTGGCTGCACTGCATGTGAGCGGTGTGTTGGGCTGGTGATGTCCTCCTGCAAGATTGTGGTTAATTCCAGGATGACATGAGGGGTGAATCTGAAGATGCGAAACACCTCAGAATCACTCATGCCAAACAGGTCTATGCGGGTACGGTATATCCTCTCCCGTGCCATCCTCCGTGCCATCCTCCGTGCCCTCATCCTTCTTTGTTCATCTAAAGTCAGTAGTATAGCTATGTGCGACGATGCCCCTGGCATGTTGGCATACAGATTGTTGTGCAACACGTGTGACTGCTGAGCTCCTCACTAACAGTGTTGCTTTATCTAACAAGTAGACTTTTTTTCTTTTTTTAGACCAGCTTTTATAAGCTCTAATTTTAGACAGGACATTTTGCTGTTGCGCACACTGCGTCGCCTGCGCTGCCCCAACGTTGTTTTGTGTATCCCCGTAAGTCCCTCATTAGCATATTTGACTAGCAAATCAATGGTGTGTCTAGCGCACTTTTGCGCGGAAGGATGCGCCAGTCTAACGAAATTACGCGGGATTTTTTGCGTATCTCGTTCTGGGGAATGCCGCGCAACGAAACGCACGCGCACATTTAGACTTACGCACGCGCATCTCCTGTTGCGCAGGCGTAATCGCTCTGTGAATCTGGGCCTTTGCATTTATTGAATGGCTGACCTACTGTATTAAGAATGCATCAGAATGGCCACTCAGCACAGGACCTGGAAGCCAGTTAAGATCGCTGTAGTAGCGGTGTGGTACTGGTGTAGTAGTGATGTGGTAGTGGTGTAGTAGTGATGTGGTAGCAGTGTGGTAGTGTGGAGTAGTAGTGAAGTAGTGGTGGGGTAGTGGTGTGGTAGTGGTGGAGTAGCGGTGTAGAAGCACTTTGGCAGTGGTGGACTAGCGGTGTAGTAGCAGTGTGGTAGTGGTGTAGTAGTGGTGTGGTAGTAGTGGTGTGGTAGTGGTATAATAGCGATGTGGTAGTAGTGGAGCACTGGTGGAGTAGTAGTGGTGGAATAGCCGTGTGGAAGTAATGGAGTAGTAGTGGTGTGGTAGTGGTATAGCAGCAGTGTGGTAGTAGTGAAGCACTGGTGGAGTAGCGGTGTAGTAGCGTTGTGGAAGTAGTGGTGTAGTAGCGGTGTGGAAGTAGTGGTGTAGTAGTATTGTGGAAGTAGTAGTGTAGTAGCGGTGTGGAAGTAGTGGTGGAGTAGCGATGTGGAAGTAGTAGAGAAGTAGTGGTGTAGTAGCGGTGTAGTAGTGGTGTGGTAGTATTATAGTAGCAGTGTGGTAGTAGTGGAGCACTGGTGGAGCAGCAGTGTAGTAGTGGTGTAGTAGCGGTGTGGTAGTAGTGGTGTAGTAGCGGTGTGGAAGTAGTGGTGTAGTAGTGGTGTGGTAGCAATGTCTATTTCAGTGATTTCCAGCTTTCAGGAGCATGTCCAGGTATGGAATATACAGTACATAGTTTGATTGGTCCAAGCATGAACAATGTAACTATGTAATTATATGCCGTGTCTGGATTATTGTTGGTATCAATACAGTGATACAATGTCCTGAATAGGAAACTGTAAAGTTCTGGTTCGTACAGAATTTAGTTTTTTCTTTGGACCCGAACCCGAATAATTGTTGAAAGTTCGGGTTCGGAGTTCGGCAATGTAATGGCGTAATGGCAGCCAATCGCCATTTGTTTTACTCGTGTGACCTAGAAGCCATCACAGCCATGCCTACGAATGGCATGGCTGTGATTGGCCAGTGCAGCATGTGACCCACCATGTGACCCAGCCTCTATATAAGCTAGATGCAGATGCACAGCTCATCAGTCTGCTTTAGCTAGGGTAGGGAAAGGCTGCTGCTGCTGCTGATCTGAGGGAGAGATTTAGATAAGACTATCCTGCTTCAGAAATCTACACCAGCACTGTTTCTTTCTGTGAGATCTGCATCTTATAGTTTAGGGCAAGGTTCCTGCTTGTTTTTATAGGGATATAATTATATAGGAGTTAGTACTGGTTCACAAATTCAATTGCAGCAGCACTGCATTTCTTTCTGTAAGATAGTCTGCATATTATAGTTCAGGGCAGGGCCAGAGTGGGACTAATTTTCAGCTCTGGAGTTTCATGCCTTAGACCAGCCCACTTGTGTTCACAACATTATGTTTAGGAGTGCGTTTTGTACAGAGTGCGTGGTCCAGGAGTGCGTTTTGTACAGAGTGCGTGGTTCAGGAGTGCGTTACGTACAGAGTGCGTGGTTCAGGATTGCCTTACATGCAGAGTGAAGGGTTCAGGTTTGCTTATGTACAGTGTGGAGGTGTGCATAAATCACAGGCCAGTTTATAACTTCCCTGTACCAAGCTCTGTCCCCAAATTTCTGCCCCCCCCCCCCCCCACAGTGCAGAGCGCTTTACACAGCACCCTGCACCTCTGGACCCCCTTACATTACACCGCTCCTGCATCCCTGGACCCCTTTCCATTACACAGCACCCTGCATCATTGGACCCCTTATATTACAGAGAGAGGAAGAGAGAGGGAAAGGGAGAGGGAGGGGGAGAGAGAGAGCTCAGGGGGAGAGAAAGGGGGAGAGAGTGAGAGAGGGGCGGTCAGAGTGAGAGGGGGGGGTCAGAGTGAGAGAGGGTATCAGAGTGAGAGAGAGGGGATCAGAGTGAGAGAGGGGGGTCAGAGTGAGAGAGGGGGGGGGGGGTCAGAGTGAGAGGGGGGGTCAGAGTGAGAGAGGGGGGGTCAGAGTGAGAGAGGGGGGGTCAGAGTGAGAGAGGGGGGTCAGAGTGAGAGAGGGGGGGTCAGAGTGAGAGAGGGGGGTCAGAGTGAGAGAGGGGGGGTCAGAGTGAGAGAGGGGGGGTTAGAGTGAGAGAGGGGGGGGGTCAGGGTGAGAGAGGGGGTCAAAGAGAGCTCAGGGGGCCTCCGCCTCTGGTATGACATGCACCCGGCCTGGCCAATCACCGGCCGTTTAATGCGGACGCTACAGGCCGCCGCGCCGGGGGCTACATTTTTAAGGGAGCCAGAAGGCGACCGGGGGACCGGCCCGCAACCGGCCCGCAACCTGACCCGGATTAGCCAATCCGGGCCTGGTTCAGGGCAAGGTTCCTGCTTGTTATTATAGGGATAGAATTATATAGGAGTCAGTCCTGGTTCACAAATTCAATTGGGTCTCCAAATTGGAGGTGGTGGCCTGCCCTGCAGCCTGTGTATTATCTGAACATGTATTTAGCACGGCAGGGGGCGTTATCACAGACAAGCACAGCCGCCTGTCCAGAGCCAATGTGGACAAGCTCACGTTCATTAAAATGAACCAGGCATGGATCCCACAGGACTTGTCCGTACCCTGTGCAGAATAAACATGTATACCGGCCTTACCCAGTCATTCTTGTAGTTCTGATCTTTCTCACTCTTTTGGGGTGTACCCTAATTTAAAAAATATATTTAATAAATAGTGTTGCTCACGAATATTCGCATTGCGAATATTCGTTACGAATATTGCATATTCGAGTATTCGCGAATAACTCGAATATCGCGGTGAATATTCGCTATTGCCAATATTCGTATTTTTTCAAATTTATTTTTAAAACAGATCACATCCTAGTGATCTCCATCGACGTCTAAAAGCATTGCTGGTATGATTAGAGACCCTGGGCCGAGTAGCTGAGGCGATCCTTTTATGTTGCCGAATATTCGCAATGCGAATATTCGTATTACGAATATTCGCGAATACTTTTTCTGCCCTTATTTTGCATCAGAGCCAATTAGAGTTCTCCTACCACAGTCGTCAGAGGTTAGCAACCTCCATAGCAACCAATAGGAACCTGCCTGCACGACCATTATATAAGATCACTCCCAGCAGTATTTCAGTGCAGATTCACAAGGTGGCTAGAGAGAGTGGAGTGTTTCTGTGCGTTTTTCCTGTGTATTGCGATCTTAGAGCTTAGCATTGTGTTTCCTATAGTGCTTTCAGTTCTGAGTTTCCTGCTTCTAAAACCAAATGCTTTTTTCAAAGCAAAAGACCCAACAGCTTTTCTAAAAGCTCAGATTTGTGTTGCTTTGTCCAGGTTAGTGTAGCTTAGTGTTAGATAGATTTCTGTGTAGTTAGTGTAAGTGTACATTTCTTTAAGGTAGCTTAGTTTAGTGTGTGTTTAGTCTCTGTGTTTTGTGTATAAAAAATAAATAAAAATTAGGTTTAGTTTAGTCATATACGTTTGTGTAAGTAGAGTTAGTGTTTAGTGCATATTAGTTTATTATTTGTAGTCCTCGTCAGACAGTGTAAAAAAAAAAAAAAAAAAAAATTAGCTTTAGTTTAGTCATATAAGTTTGTGTAAGTAGAGTTAGTGTTTAGTGCATATTAGTTTAGTAATCCAGGAAATGATCTCCGTTTTCGCGTGTTGTTCGCGCGCATGCGCATGCGCGGACGAGAATTTTGCAATCAATATCGCATTCGCATTAGCGAAATTTCGCAAAAATTTTTTTGATAAAATATCACGAATATTTGATATTAACGAATATTTCACGAATATTCTTCTATATATTCGTGAAATATCGCGAAATCGAATATGGCGTATTCAGCTCAACACTATTAATAAACACAAAAACCTGTGTTGGCTACCTCATCCTCCTCCTCCACCGCTGCTTCCACCTACACCGCCACATCCACCGCCACCCCAACCTCCTACTCCATATGGACCTTGTCCTGCTAGGTCAGAATTGTATTTATTTTAATTTATTTTTTAAGTTATTTTAAGTTATTTCCCCACCCACATTTATTTTCAGAGTACTTGCCATGCTCTTACCGACATTTTGCTGCCATTTGCAGCCCTCTAGCCCTTTCCATTAGTGTTTTAGAGACATTTTTGTAGTCAAAAGTCCGGGTCCCCATTGACTTCAATGGAGTTCGGGTCCAGGGTCAAGTTCGGGTCAAGTTCAGGTCCCGAACCCGGACATTTTTTTGAAGTTCGGCCGAACCCGAACATCCAGGTGTCCGCTCAACTCTAGTCCTGAAACATTCCAATGAGTCTCAGTGATAGAATATAGAGGTGATATAATGTATATATAGGGGATATCATATTTGGATACATTGGGGCAGATTCACAGAGAATTAGATTCTCGTAGAGTATCAGAAATACACTACGCCGCCGTTTTTTACCTGGCTCTATGTGGAATCCAGGTAGATTTTGTTCAGTAAACGACGGCGGCGTAGTGTATTTCTCCCGTCGCAATCCATCTGCGCGAGTAGGGGGCGTGAAGCATTTAAAATAGGCGCGTTCCCGCGGCGATCGAACCGCGCATGCTCCGTTCGCAAATTTCCCGCCGTGCATTGCGCGAAAACACGTCGTCACGTCGTAGTAGCGTCGTTTACGTACATTCCTATTACCGAACGAGTTACGTAAAAAAAAAAAATATTTTCAAATCAACGCGGGAACGACGGCCATACTTTACATGGGTTACGCACTGTTAGACCAGCAAAAAGCTCCTCTAACATTACGTAGCCAAAAAATGACGTAGGCGATTGCGAGGGACACTCGTACCTTCGTGGATTGCCGTAAAAACTCATTTGCATATCCCGACGCATGAAAACGACGCAAACTCCTCCCAGCGGCCGCAAAAATATTGCAGTGTAGATCCGAAGGCTTACGAGGACGTAAGCCTCTCGGATCGAAGCCCGAAGCCGCCGTATCATGGTTTGAGGATTCAAACTAGTGATACGGCGCGCGGAATTTGAAATTACTCCTGTCTAACACCAGTTAGACAGGCGTAATTGCTCTGTGAATCTGGGCCATTGTGTATATAGGGGATGGATATTGGGATACATTGTGTATATATATATATATATATATATATATGGGGATATTGGAATACATTGTATATAGTGTATATATAGGGGAATATCATAGTCAGATACATTGTGTGTGTGTATATATATATATATATATATATATATATATATATATATATATATATATAGGGGGATATTGGGATACATTGTATATATATATATATATATTTTTTTTTATAACTTTTTTTTTTTTTTATCATTTTTTTTTTAAACTGCTTTGCGGTGCCTGAAGCTGCTGCTGCCGAGTCTGTCACGTTCTCTCTCTTATCACCAGGGCTGGTAGGCTGCCTGTCCTGAGGCTGCTTTGAGCTGTTGCTGACTGCAGCACTCCCCTCTCTCCTGCTGACATCGGGCATCTCTGGCTGTGTGTGAGAGCTGGATCTGTGTTCGGCTGTGCTGCCTGTGCTAGACCTGCTCGTGTGATAGTAGGTGGAGATGGAACACTGATTGAATCAGTGTCAGGGATTCTAAATAGACCAGTACTGTGTGCCTACTAGTGTTGCTCACGAATATTCGCATTGCGAATATTCGCTACGAATATTGCATATTCGAGTATTCGCGAATAACTCGAATATTGCGGCAAATATTCGCTATGGCGATTATTCGTATTTTTTCAAATGTATTTGTAAAACTGATCACATCCTAGTGATCTCCATCTACGTCTAAAAGCATTGCTGGTATGATTAGAGAGAGACCCTGGGCCGAGTAGCTGATGCGATTATTTTATTTTGACGAAAATTTGGATTGCGAATTTTCGGCAACATAAAAGAATCGCATCAGCTACTCGGCCCTTCTTTTGCATCAGAGCCAATCAGAATAACTCGAATATTCGGCAAAAGGAATATTGCGCGATATTCCTTTTGCCGAATATTTGAGTTATTCTGATTGGCTCTGATGCAAAAGAAGGGCGGAGAAGATAATCGCGCAATATTCCTTTTGCCGAATATTCGAGTTATTCTGATTGGCTTTGATGCAAAAGAAGGGCGGAAAAGATAATCGCGCAATATTCCTTTTGCCGAATATTCGAGTTATTTTGATTGGCTCTGATGCGCCCTTCTTTTGCATTAGAGCCAATCAGAATAACTCGAATATTCGGCAAACGGAATATTGCGCGATTATCTTCTCCGCCCTTCTTTTGCATCAGAGCCAATCAGAATAACTTGAATATTCGGCAAAAGGAATATTGCGCGATTATCTTCTCCGCCCTTCTTTTGCCCCCTTATTCTCCTTTCTTTTAAGTACAGTTAGTGTAGAGTTAGTGTTTAGTGCATATTAGTTTAGTAATACAGGAAATGATCTCCGTTTATGAGAATTTCGCAATCATTTTCGCATTAGCGAAATTTCGCAAAATTTTTTGGGGGATAAAATATCACGAATATTCGATATTAGCGAATATTCGCGAATATTCTTCTATATATTCGCGCAATATCGCGAAATCGAATATGGCGTATTCCGCTCAACACTAGTGCCTACACAGAGGAGACCAACACTGTATGCAGTGAAATAAAAGGTGTTTATTTACAAGGTGAACAAAACAGGTGAAGACAAACAGTGCACAAATAACAACAAAGCATATATAAGTCAAGGGGAAATGCCGTAATCATAAACCAAAAGCCAAGCCAAGGTCATATACCAGAAGATCACAGAAGAAGCTGCAGACAGGGAATGGGCAGGAAGGGAATGTCCAGGAGAGGGATCAGGTCAGGTCGGATCAGATCAGAAATCAAGAAAGGGGACAGCAGGCTCAGGGTCAGATATCAGATCTCAGGATCAGGTTAGTAGACAGATACCAGGACGAGGAGTGATTACACACGCCCGGTATTATAGAGGCGTGCTGATTGCATTCAGGTCACACCTGAACGCAGGAAGGGCTGTGTGCTCCATACTGCCAAGAACTTTCCGCTGGTGGAGGCCAGTACTGCAGCCCAAAGAACAGGCAGAATCACCAGCGGGGGGACCTTTCCTGACAATCAGTGTTTTGTCTATCACACAAGCCCGTCTAGGGGGGGACCTTGCTAGAGCACACTGGCCTACCGAACACAGACCTTCAGCTCCTGTTTGTTCCATGACACACGTTGGGAGAGGAGATGCCGTGTGTGCTGTGTGTGATCAAGGCAATGCCATGGTGAGTGCCGTGCACAGTGTGGCTGCATTCATAGACAACAGTGGGGCTGCATTGATAGAAAAAAGTGGGACTGCATTGATAGACAAAAGTGGGAATGCATTGATATACAAAAGTGGGGATGCATTGATATACAAAGGTGGGGCTGCGTTCATATGCACAGTGAGGCTGCAATGATCTCTTGTACCATGCCTTCAGTCTCTGACCATCCCTTGTACCACGTCTGCAGTCTCTGACCATCCCTTGTACCACGTCTGCAGTCTCTGACCATCCCTTGTACCACGTCTGCAGTCTCTGACCATCTCCTGTACCACGTCTGCAGTCTCTGACCATCTCCTTGTACCACGTATGCAGTCTCTGACCATCTCCTTGTACCACGTCTGCAGTCTCTGACCATCTCTTGTACCATGCCTGCAGTCTCTGACCATCCCTTGTACCAAGTCTGCAGTTTTCCTGACCATCTCTTGTACCACGTCTGCAGTTTCTGACCATCTCTTGTACCACGTCTGCAGTTTCTGACCATCTCTTGTACCACATCTGCAGTCTCTGACCATCTCCTTGTACCACGTCTGCAGTCTCTGACCATCTCCTTGTACCACGTCTGCAGTCTCTGACCATCTCTTGTACCATGCCTGCAGTCTCTGACCATCTCCTGTACCACGTCTGCAGTCTCTGACCATCTCCTGTACCACGTCTGCAGTCTGACCATCCCTTGTACCACGTCTGCAGTTTCTGACCATCTCTTGTACCACATCTGCAGTCTCTGACCATCCCTTGTACCATGCCTGCAGTCTCTGACCATCTCCTGTACCACGTCTGCAGTCTCTGACCATCTCCTGTACCACGTCTGCAGTCTGACCATCCCTTGTACCACGTCTGCAGTTTCTGACCATCTCTTGTACCACGTCTGCAGTCTCTGACCATCCCTTGTACCACGTCTGCAGTTTCTGACCATGTCTTGTACCACGTCTGCAGTTTCTGACCATCTCTTCTACCACGTCTGCAGTCTCTGACCATCCCTTGTACCATGCCTGCAGTCTCTGACAATCCCTTGTACTACGTCTGCAGTCTCTCACCATCTCCTGTACCATGTCTGCAGTCTCTCACCATTTCTTGTACCACGTATGCTGTCTCTGACCATCTCTTGTACCACGTCTGCAGTCTCTGACTATCTCTTGTACCATGTCTGCAGGCTCTGACCATCTCTTGTACCAAATCTGCATTCTCTGACCGTCTCTTGTACCATGTCTGCAGTCTCTGACCATCTCCTTGTACCACGTCTGCAGTCTCTGACCATCTCCTGTACCATGTCTGCAGTCTCTGACCATCTCTTGTACCACGTCTGCAGTCCCTGACAATCGTCTACAAACTATGGGATGGATTTATGGCATTCATATTTAAATATTTTTTACTAGTAATGGCGGGGATCATTGATTTTTTAGCAGTACTGCAACATTGCAGCGGACACATCGGACACCTATTGAGTTCTGTAAGCAACACCTTATTTTCTGGCAGTGCCCCTCCTGAGACTAGACTCTGGATCCGCCCTTGATATTTCTATATATTATAGGGGGGGGGGGTTTTTTTTTTATATTTGGATACATTGTCTATATAGGGTATGTTAATCATAATCGAGGATACATTGTATATATAGTGTATATAGGGTACATTGGTATATACATTGTATCTCTTCTTCTCCTCTCCGCGCTGTGGAATGTGTGAGGGGAGAAGAGCAGGTTGAGTCGCTCGGACGGCCCCGCCCCTCTGCCTCCCTGATTGGTGGGCAGTGAGAGGGCTCGCAGTGGGATTGGTCGCTCCCCTGTGTGGGCTCGGTGCGGCGCGCTGTGCCCTGTGTCGGTCCGCTCAGTGCGATGAGAAGCGGCGGAGGGAGCGGAGTGGGTGGCGGTGGTGCCCGGATCTATGGAGGAAGCTGAGGATGGTGTGCGCCAGGAAACACAAACCGCTGGTGTCCACCTGTGTCATCCTGAGCGGGATGAGTAACATTCTTTGCCTCCTTTATGTGGGATGGGTGACCAACTACATGGCCGGTCTCTATGTGACCCCCGACAGCACCAAACTGGAGCCCGAGGACAAGGGGGACACCCTCCGGATCATAGAGAGGCTGGAGCGCCTGGAGAGTGTCATCAACCAGCACATCCAAGGTACCGACCGTACATGTCTATACTTCTCACTGTGTACCTGTCTATAATACTTCGCACTGTGTGTACCTGTCTATAATACTTTACACCGTGTGTACCTGTCTATAATACTTCGCACTGTGTGTACCTGTCTATAATACTTCACACCGTGTGTACCTGTCTATAATACTTCGCACCGTGTGTACCTGTCTATAATACTTCGCACCGTGTGTACCTGTCTATAATACTTCGCACCGTGTGTACCTGTCTATAATACTTCGCACCGTGTGTACCTGTCTATAATACTTCGCACCGTGTGTACCTGTCTATAATACTTCGCACCGTGTGTACCTGTCTATAATACTTTGCACCGTGTGTACCTGTCTATAATGCCCCACACCCGGCTGTACCTGTCTATAATGCCCCACACCCGGCTGTACCTGTCTATAATGCCCCACACCCGGCTGTACCTGTCTATATTACCCCACACCCGGCTGTACCTGTCTATATTACCCCACACCCGGCTGTACCTGTCTATATTACCCCACACCCGGCTGTACCTGTCTATATTTACCCCACACCCGGCTGTACCTGTCTATAATGCCCCACACCCGGCTGTACCTGTCTATAATGCCCCACACCCGGCTGTACCTGTCTATAATGCCCCACACCCGGCTGTACCTGTCTATAATGCCCCACACCCGGCTGTACCTGTCTATAATGCCCCACACCCGGCTGTACCTGTCTATAATGCCCCACACCCGGCTGTACCTGTCTATAATGCCCCACACCCGGCTGTACCTGTCTATAATGCCCCACACCCGGCTGTACCTGTCTATAATGCCCCACACCCGGCTGTACCTGTCTATAATGCCCCACACCCGGCTGTACCTGTCTATAATGCCCACACCCGGCTGTACCTGTCTATAATGCCCCACACCCGGCTGTACCTGTCTATAATGCCCCACACCCGGCTGTACCTGTCTATAATGCCCCACACCCGGCTGTACCTGTCTATAATGCCCCACCCCGGCTGTACCTGTCTATAATGCCCCACACCCGGCTGTACCTGTCTATAATGCCCCACACCCGGCTGTACCTGTCTATAATGCCCCACACCCGGCTGTACCTGTCTATATTGCCCCACACCCGGCTGTACCTGTCTATATTGCCCCACACCCGGCTGTACCTGTCTATAACTACATATTGCTTGTACAACCAGCACATAGAAGGTACCACACTGCAGTCCACACCAAGAGTGCATTGTTATTACTCTGCACACCTCTCATGTCATCATCCAGCACATAGAGGATACTCACCTCTGTACCACAGCTGGAGATGACACTTTACACCATGCGTACCTGTCTATAACACTGCTAATACAACCAGCATAGGCCAGGTACCCAACCCTGTTCCATACCGAGAATACCTGGTTATTACACCATATCTTCCTGTCTGTAACACTACATACCTCTCTGTGACACCTTGTGTATCTATCTTTAACACTACTTACCTCTCTACAGCGCCATGTGTACCTGTCTATAACACTACGTACCTCTCTACTTTCCATGTGTACCTGTCCATAACACTATATACCTCTCTACTATGCCACGTGTACCTGTTTATAACACTACATACCTGTTTATGAAATTGCATACCTCTCTATGACAGACAGGTACACTTACAACACCAAGTTTACACTTCATATTTGTCTGACACGATGTGTACCTGTATATTACACTTCATACCCGTCTATAACCCTGCATGTCTGGTTGTTACTTGGTACCGGTATATGTATTACACTGCATACTTGTCTATTACACTGTATGCCTGTCTATTACAAAGTGTACCCAAATAGACCACTGTATACCTGTCTATTACTGCCTGTATACTTCTACCTCTGTGTATTGCACACAGGACATCCCTGTACACCTGTGTGTTACCCTATGGACTGCCCTGTGTGTTACCCTATGGACTGCCCTGTGTGTTACCCTATGGACTTCAATGTGTATTACCCCAGCAGGATGGAGAGGTGATGGAGATGACATCTCATAGCGTCTCCTCCTATCACATTACATGGCTGGCAGCCTCTGTATAATACACTCCATACCTCTCTATATACCTGTATGTGGTATTACTTACCTGTGTGTTGCATACCTGTGTATTACACCACGAGGGATGCAGTCTGGACCAGGTGGGGTTATCAGTAGACATGTACAGGATGCAGCGCCCATTCCATATATAATGCTGTATATTGAAAGAGTCTAGCTAAAGAATCCATATATAATGCTGTATATAGAGAACCATGCTATAGATCCCATATATACAATGTGATGCTGTATACCTGTGTAGAGAACTGATACCATTGATTTTGTATATAATATTGTTTACATATATAGAGAAATAAGCTTTATATTCCATAAAGAATATTGTGTATCTGTACAAAGAGCCAACCTATAGATCCTATATAATACCGATATATATATATTATATATATTATTATATATATATATATATCAACCTATAATCCCATATATATACGATTACCTATATATAAAGCCAACCTATAGATCCCATATATATAGATTACCTATATATAGATTACCTGATATACTTATATATAAAGCCAACCTATAGATCCCATATATATACCTATATATATATATATATAGCAACCTATAGATCCTATATACGATACTATATATAGAACCTAGATATATTACCGATTATATATATATAAAGCCAACCTATAGATCCCATATATACCGGTAATACTGATTACCTTTATATGAGCCAAGCGATAGATTCCTGAATAATGTAAAGCTGTATAGAGAACCAGTATATTGTATACTTTATACTGTACACCTATATAGAGAATCATACTATAGATTCCATATATTCTCTCTTTGTATTTTATTTTACATTATAAAGCGATGTGTAAAATGTTAGCTATATAAATTCGGAATAGTATACACCTGTATAGAGAACCGGGGTATAGGTTCCCTATATAGGACTACATACCTGTATATAAAACCAGACTGTGTGTATATATATATATATATATATATATATATATATATATATATATATATATATATATATATATATATATATATATATATATATATATACACCTACCTATAGAAACAGCCAATGTATAGAATCTATAATACTGTAGATTGCATATAGAATGCTGTATACAGAGCCAAGCTATTGATTGATCATATATTGTGTGTGTGTGTGTGTGTGTGTGTGTGTGTATGTGTGTGTGTGTATATATATATATATATATATATATATGTATATATATATGCTATATATATATATATATATATATCTCTGCCTGGATATGGCTCTGTGAGGATCATGGACCCAGCAAATACAAAGTTCCTTATCTCTGTATTAAACTCTCTTTGTAATACACCTGTTATGTTACCTGGGCAATTTGGCTGAGGAGCCGATTCTATACAAAGGACCCGACCTCTGTATTACACTGATCTAAGTACAGTACTAGATTGTATACCTCTGTATTACACTGGCACCATCCTGGAGAGCACCCTAACTCTGTATGACCTATAGGAACCCCAAAATGTTTACGTGTATATCCAAGGTGAGCTAGGGGAACTTGGGGAATTAAACCGACCTCTACCTGTACCATATGGTCACCTGCCTGGGGGTGCTGCACTGTCTGGCTATTTGTAGACTTTCACAAAAGCGTGACAAAAAAACAGTAATAGACTAATATAAAATATATATACACAGGGCTTTTTTTCTCAGACAATAGGTGCAGAAACTCCCCCTTTCTGAGTCACCCCTTTTTTCCGCCCCTACCCACCTCCCAGTACCATCCCTTTTAGACAATATAGAACCAAGTATCAATTTTGTGTGGTGCCAAGTAATTTGTGTGGAATTTGGCAATGATATAAAAAAATCAAAAACTGTAAAATAGATCCCCTAACAATGGACCACCCACAGCAACATCCCCCCCAGCAACAATAGACTCCCAGCAGCATCAACAGATCTCTGCAAAGCCAGCATTAATAGACTCTCTGGCTGCCATCAACAGACCCCTCTCCGAACAGTAGATCTCTTTAGCAACAACTGACCATCCCAGCAACAAGAGACCACCCTGTAAAACAAAGATCACCAGCAGAGAGCATCAATATCCTGCAGCACACCCCTTGCCATTACATACAGTCAGTCAGCCCAGGAGGTGCCGGAACTGCGTTCCCCCGCGTTCCCGCTGAAAAAAGCCGTGTGTGTGTGTGTATATATTGATGATAGTAATAGTATGTTTTGGTTTATTTCTTTGGAGATGTGCGATGAAGTTGACATTTTATTCACCAGGGAGGGATAAATGATTGTAATTGATGGGTAGTGGTGGGGAAGCAGTCTTAGGGTGTGAAAGTAGCATTGCACCTCCCACCTCATATGATGTCCCCCTTCTCTGTGTTTGCCCCGGCCCCACTCTCTATATTTCCCAGCATATATTGCATTAAAGATCTGCCAGCAGAAACAACCTCACTTTGTGCTGAAAAATGTCACCAAACCTGCACCACTCACATGCCTGTATACCACTCTGAGCCGATGCCTGCTGACTGAGTCACCCCCCCCCCACTCTTATCTCCCAGGATCCCCAGCACCGATATGTCTGCCCACCTACATCTGTCATTATGAATTGCTTCTGTTTTTGATTTTGAACGTTTTCATTGTTTTATGTAATCCTTTTTTTTTTTACCAAATAGTACAGAGTGGGAGAAAATAGACTTTGGCGGCTGCTGGAGGAGAGAGGCTCCCAGGCAGGGAAATAGAGACTATAGGGGTCGAGTTTGGATAGCTGGCATCTTCCAAAACTCCTTCTGTGGTGGAAAGATCTGTATACAGCTTACTATATATTGTACAGTCTCCTATACTGCGGGCTCAACTCATAAATATTTACACAAGGATCTTTATAGTTTTGTGACAGTTATTTTCAAGCTTCATTGGTCTCTGAAAATAACTGACATAAATAACTGTCACTCTTCAGTAAAGAACCTTTTTCTTGATACATTAGTGATGTGAGCCCTGTATGTGTTATATCTGGCATATGAGAAGATGATGCTACATCGTATCAACACAGGTCTCCAAATCCAATGTATGTTCTAGAGCATGGAGCAGAGCAAATGCAACGTATGTTCTAGAGCAGGGGTCTTCAAGCTTTTGAAAAATAAGGGGCAGTTTACTACCCCCAGACTTTTTGTGAGGCCAGTCAGTGACCAGTGGGAGAAATGGTGCCCCATCTTTGGTGTCAGTGAGAAGAATCGTGCCTGATTGTTGGTATCAGTTGGAGGAATTGCTCCTCATTATTGGGATGAATTGTCATTATTGTTAAAGGGAGGAATAGTTCCCCATCATTGGTATCAATGGGAGGAGGAGCCCATTAGATTGGTGGTCAGTGAAGAAGGGGCCTCTTAAATTGGTGATTATTGGATTGGTGATTATCGTTGGCTGCTGGCGGGGAAGGGTGCCCCCCCCCCCCCTCGCGTTGTCTGCCGGCGGGAAGGGTCCCCCCTCGCGTTGGCTGCCGGCGGGAAGGTGCCCCCCCCCCCGCGTTGGCTGCCGGCGGGAAGGGTGCCCCCCCCACTCGCGTTGTCTGCCGGCGGGAAGGGTGCCCCCCCCCCACTCGCGTTGTCTGCCGGCGGGAAGGGTGCCCCCCCCCTCGCGTTGTCTGCCGGCGGGAAGGGTGCCCCCCCCCACTCGCGTTGTCTGCCGGCGGGAAGGGTTCCCCCCCCTTTGCGTTGGCTGCGGCGGGAAGGGTTCCCCCCCTTTGCGTTGGCTGCCGGCGGGAAGGGTGCCCCCCCCCTCGCGTTGTCTGCCGGCGGGAAGGGTGCCCCCCCCCCTTGCGTTGGCTGTCGGTGGGAAGAAAAAAAAATCAGGTATTCAGGACTGTGCTGTGTGGCAGAGTTGTGTAAATGTAAAGACTGGATGAATACAGGAACAACCCCTATATGTGTGTGTAATATATATAATTTTTTATGTATTCATTTGTACATTAAACTTTTGGTATGGACTTGGTTTTTCTTCCAGTGTTCTCCATATATTAGAAGTGTGTTGGGTGTTCGGAGTCCATTGCACCCGGTGATATCGCTCTTTCCATTCCCTCTTCCATAGGCTTTGCAGCTCGCACTGATAGGGATGCTGTGCACATTGCTGGCCAGCGTGCTGAGGGTCCTACGGAAGCTTCCCAAGCCTTTAAGTCATAACATACTGAGGGTCGGCATTTTTGCACCGCGCTCCATCTCCCGATGTGTTATGTTCAGCACTCCATAATCGCTTCGCTAACCTTCTTATATATAGCAGATTGTTGGCGTCTAATCCTCCTAGCAACTGGCGGCAGCTGGGTCACCGGCTGCGTTTTTTATTCCTGGATCAGCGCGCGTCTGATCCCACTCCTTCCCTCCGGCCAGGTCCTTCTGCTTTCCATTCAGAAGAAGTTGTTATGTAATTTTAATCCGGTCTTAAAGTGTAACTCTGACAAAGTACTGCAGAGATGGAAGGATGCCGCACTCCTGACAGCCTGTGTATAAGTTTAGGTGATAAGTGGCCTCAGCCTAGGTTCCTCCCCTGGCCATGCGGCTTGGTCACAGAGCCCTGCGGTTTGGGCGAAACGCGTCAGTTTTATCCTTTGTGGAGCCTAGGCTAATGTCGCTCTTCACTTTAACTTATACACAGGCTGTCAGTGGTGCGGCATCCTTCTATCTCCGATGGCATACCGGGCTTGTATGAGCACCAAAGATGCTGGCACCCGCTACATAGTGGGTCACCGGAGAGAACTGAACGGCACTTGAAGCTATTAGATGGGATTTAGCTAAAAAAAATATTTTAGCTTGGATATGGGGGAGAAGTTAGAACCCCTGTCAGGTTTTTAGACCTTAGAACCACATGCGGTATCGCATGCCATAGAAGTTAATGCGGAATGAATTATTTTAATTTCCATTGACTTGTATGGGAAAATTTGCTTTGATATGCGAGTGCTTTGGATTACGAGCAGTCTCCTGGAACGTATTATACTCGTAATCCAAGGTTCCACTAATATTAATAAATATTAATTCTAGGTATGGATATTTTTTGTATATTTACATTTTTAAGGATGCATTTTCCATCCCTGTAGTAGTCACCGCTACTACAGTGAACGCCACTGCCCTTACTGCATAGCGACCACACAGTCGCTCGCTTGGTACGCGCATCGTTCACTCAACGTCTTGAATTTTTCACAATGAATGCAAAGCATTCTCTAATTGGATGAGGTGGAGAGGCAGGGTAGTGACATCACAATTTTCACTTTAGCCAATCAGAAAATGCGTGCTTGGTCCAGGTCTGTGACCCTAAAGCTGGCTTTAAGATGGGTCAAATCTTGGGTCGGTTAAGATGTGATCCGTCTAGGGCAGTGTTTCTCAATTCCAGTCCTCAGGCCCCCCCAACAGGTCAGGTTTTCAGGATTTCCATTATTTTGCACAGGTGATTTGATCAGTTTCACTGCCTAATGGCCCATACACACGATCCGAATATCGGCCGACGGATCGTACGACTTTTTTCGCTTAATAATCGCGAGTAAAATAGGTTTTTAAACTCACGAAAATTCTCGTACGATAGAAAAAAACGATCGGAAGTGATGTCACGTGTTGTAATGTATTTGTATTGTATTGTCGGACGACGGCTGTACTGACTAAACGAAAATCGGACGATCGGACGAGAAAAATTTTCGCGCTTGTCCGATCGAATTTAATCGGATGAACGGTCGTGATCGGCTGTCGAAAGTAGCGTACACACGATCCGAAAATCGTACGATCCATCATCGGACAATCGTTTTCGTCCGATATTCGGATCGTGTGTATGGGCCATTAGTAATTCCCACAGCCTTTTCACCTGAGGGAAATCCTGAAAACATGACCTGTTGGGGGGGGCGTGAGGACTGGAATTGAGAAACACTGGTCTATGGGCACGTCACGATATTTATCATGCGATTATCTATATGCTATAGCTGCTAGCAGTAATCGTGTGTTTTCCTGGCCTGGATGGCTACCCCCCCCCCCCCTCCACAAGGTAAACACAATGGCTCCACAGGAGGGATCCAGCTATCGCCACTGACTGGCTGATGGGGGACTCAAGACGTTTTCTTTCCTACAGGGCTACAGGAAATAAAATTGCATAATCTGTGGCCTACTTAAATGTATGAAGCTGTACAATTATCATCATAGACAGGACAAGGAGCATTTCCAGAAAGTGGTCAGCATTGGGACCATCAATAGCAAAGGTTAGGTCATTTTTAAGGGCCAGTCCTCCCCAAAGTATCCATTGCAGTCATTTGATGGCAGGGTGTGAGGCGTCTTGCATGTTCTCTCGTTCTTCTGTACCTCCTGAAGATCTCAATCTGTGAATCGGTAATAATGTTTGTGTATGGTGGGGTGATTGGAACAAATTATCTGGTATGTTGAAGGCGTGGTCTTCCTGACACGCCGCAATGTATGAATGAATCATTGTGGACATCAGATAGTAAAATTGGGGAATATCTGATGGTTTGGGTGTGTTTTTTGGGCATTGCTTGGTTTGGATCTGTAGTTGTACTCATTGGGCTGGGAACACGACATCCCTGACAGCTCCCATCCTATGCTAATGGCCAGGAGCAATCAGTGACTTTCCTAGTCATCGTTTAAAAAAAAAATATATATTATATATATATATATATTTATATATATATATATATATATATATATATATATATATATATATATATATATATATTTATTTGAAAACACTTTTTTTAAAGGAATAATAAAAGTTTTTTAAAACAATTGTATATCTTTTTAAATATTTTTATTTTTTACTTTTAAAATGTATATATTAAAGTAAAACATATTTAAAAAGATATATAATTGTTTTAAATACTTCTATTTCTTTTCACTTTTTTTTTTTTTAATCTGTCCTCTCTCATATTAAATAAAAAAAACAAAAAAAAAAAAATATATATATATATATATATAATATATATAAAATATATATATTATATATATATATATTATATATTTTTTTATTTTTTACATTGTAGCAATCTATGATTTCTCCTGTCCTCAAATAAAATGCAAGTTTTGTAAAACAAAAGTTGGCAAACATTGACCCGTGTCCTCTCTGAGGCTCGGATATCGCCAGTGGAGGCCACTCATTAGGGGAGCACCTCCTCCCGCCCCCCCCCAATCCATGCATCCAGGTCCCTAATCTACATGTAGGGCTCCAGACGCATTGATTTCAATGGATTTTTTTTTTGGGGTGCATATTGGCACCATACGTGCATTGCGTGTTTTGGTTTGGAATCGTGGGCAAAATTGCGGCAATTCTGTTTCGCCAAGTGTCTCCTTCTCTGAGGCCCAATTCAGATATCGCCAGTGGCGGACACTCATTAGGGACGCACGCCCCCAGTAGTCCATGCGCTTCCTCCCCTAATCTGGCCCAGAGGGCGAGTGAGCCGGTGACCAGCATGATACGCGTGGTGGGCTTAGTGTGAGAGGTAGCATGCTGGAGTGACCAAGGGGTGGGCATGGTGCGCTGTGGTAGTCGTGAGTGAGTAGTGCGAGATGGTGGCAGGTGGAGCACAAGGGTGGGGGAGGTAGACCAGACAGACCTGATCGTGCAAATGGGGAAGTGCAGCAAATGCCCCATAACTGCATGCAATGCACACAGTTGAGCCGAGTTTTTCTCCAAAAAATAAGGGTAGAACAATCGGTTAGGAGGCATCACATCACCTCCTTATCACCTGCCAATCACCTCTGGAGCGCAATTTAAATGTGCAAAAAAAGGGTGGATTTATATCCACATTGAAATCTACTCTAAGAACCTCTGCTTTAGGGAAATTTTGGGGGGCAAAATAGCCCTGCTCATTAAGAATGGAGGTGGAGGGGGGTTGACTGGCCACACGTGAAATGGTTAATCTATTGGGGTGGGGTTGTTCTGGGTCTCTCGTTCGCTGTATCTGTTCTGATGAACGCTTGTATTTTGTCTCTGGGTAATAATTTGGTCTTTTTGTGTGGGCTGTTGCGGGGTAACTGTCACTCCGCTGAACATGTGGTAATTATGTTTTGCTCGCTGGTACAATATTTGCGCTGGGTGGTTGTAATTGTGGAGAACGATGCTGCAGCGGAGGGGAGAGGGAGACGGCTGGGACAGGGAGGCTTTCTGCTAAATGGGATTATGGAATATCGGGAGCGGAGAAATTAATGACAGCTGAGCAGAGACTTTAGTCCAAAAGAAAAACATTTATAGATGAACTTTGGTCTGCAAATTAAGTTGTTTTAACCCCTTCATGCCCAAGCCTTTTTCTGACACCTGTTGCCAACAAGATGAAATCTGTATTTTTTTTTGCTAGGAAAATTACATAGGACCCCCAAATATATATTTGGGGGTTCTATGTAATTTTCCTAGCAAAAAAAATACAGATTTTATTATATATTTTTTCAGCAGAGACCCTATCAAATAAAATGGCGGTCATTGCAATATTTTATGTCGCACTGTATTTGCGCAGCGCTCTTTCACACGCATTTTTTTGGGGAAAAAAGATACACTTTAATGAATTGGAATGATTGGCTCTGATCATTATCTTAATGGTAAAGTATCTCCACTTAGGACCACTAGGCCAACATGTCTTATTAGTACTGGCCCATGGGGGGGTAAATTCCCCTCTGCCCTCCAGCTTAGTGCTCCCTTGCCTTTTTAAAATGGCATTGAGATCTGCAGAAGGGGAATCTCTGGCCCAAGGTGGAAAATGCCCATCCGCCCTCCAGCTAGTCCTCTGCTGTCTTCATAATTACATTGGTTAGGCATTCAGATATACAGCAAGGGAATCTATACCTCAGGGGGGGTAAATGCCCCTTGGTGCCCCCAGCCTAGTCCTCCCCTGCCTTCATATTGGCTAGACATTCAGCTATACAGCGGGGGAATCTCTGGTCCAGGGGGTAAATGCCCCTCTCTGCCCCCCCATCCGAATCTTCCCCGGTCTTTATAATGGCATTGGCTAAGCATTCAGATCGACAGCAAGTGAATCTCTGGCCCAAGTGATGAATGCCCCTCTGCCCTCTAGCCTAGTCCTTCCTAGCATTGGCTAGGCATTCAGAAATACAGCAAGGGAATCTATGCCCCGGGGTAAATGCCCCTCTGCCCTCCAGCCTAGTCCTCCCCTGCCTTCATAATGGCATTGGCTAGGCATTCAGATCTACAACAGAGTCTCATTCATATTATGTTTTTTTTTAGGGGGGGAAATGCATTGACTGTTGCTCAGCACCCCACCCAGAAGCCCTTTATACTTTGTGTCTAATGTCATGCGGTAATTATTTTCAAAGCTGAACTCCCAACAGATATAAAAGACTCAAACGAATGCAGCTTTGTAATCATTCATAAATCATTAAATGTGTATTTTTAAAAGCAAGCAGTGCTATAACCCAACTGTGAACTGGTATCTAGCCTTTTTCAATCCCCGTGCAGCAGGGCTGGAGTAAGAAAAAGAAGCAACACAAAGAGCAAACCAGTTTAGGATTAGGCTGATGGGAGCAGAGAGATGATCTCATCGCTGTGCTGCTTCTCCTTTCACTGTCCAGTTACAGGCTGGGGCAGGTCCAGGAAGTGGGTTCAATGATGCTGACATCAGGCTGAGGACATCTAATGGCATAAAAAAAGGACTGCGGGGGACGTTTTTGGATTTAAGCTGTGAATGCTGAAACAAAAGCTGGTTTATTATTTTTATTTAAATGGGCTATACATTTTAATAAAGTAATTTCTGGCTGGAATTCTACTTTAAGTAGAACACCTTTTTGTCAGGTTTGCTTTGGTTAATGATTAACATGTGTTACAATGGGAAGCATCCCGGCGATTGCCCAGATTTACCTCCTTCGTTTTGCATGCTCTTTGAAATTCCCCCGGATTGATCTGGATGATGTATTCTCTTCCCAGCCTTTTGTGTAGTCTTGTCCTGAGCAGTTTGTACTATTCTTATGATCTGATCCTGTTCTATATGCTATGAAAGTCCACCGTGCTCTGATTTCCTGAAGGGATGCAATGCAGTCACGATGTGCAACTACTCAGCACGGCGTCTGGTCCTGTGTGCCCTGTGCAATGAATCGCTGTCTCATGCAAGGCAATGGTTGTAGGTGATTTTGTCATCTTGCAACCAAAAACTAAAATTTTATGTGATAGACTAACACGAAGTGACACATAATTGTGAAGTGGAAGGAAAATGATAATGGTTTTCCAATTTTTTTACAATTGTGAAAAGTGGGGGGGGGGGGCATTTGTATGGCGCCCCCCGGAGTCAATACTTTGTAGAATCGCCCTTTCTCTGCAATTACAGCTGCAAGTTCTGTTTTGGTAATGTCTCTACTAGCTTTGCACATCTAGAGAGAGTGACATTTCTGCCCATTCTTCTTTGTAAAATATCCCAAGTTCTGTCAGATTGGATGGAGAGCGTCTGTGATCAGCAATTTTCAAGTCTTGCCACAGATTCTCAATGTGATTTAGATCTGGACTATGACTGGGCCATTCTAACACATGAATATGATTTGATCTAAACCATTCCAATTGTAGCTCTGGCTGTACTTTGGGGTCGTTGGCCTGCTGGAAGGTGAACCTCTGCCCCAGTCTCGCGTCCTTTGCAGACTCTTAACAGGTTTTCTTCTAAGTACGGTTGTCCCGTTACCAGTATCGCGACCGATACCGAGTATTTGCGGGAGTACTTGTACTCCAGCAAATACCCCCGATGGCTAAATAGAATACTTGCCCCCCCCCCCCCGCCACCGTATATCGCAAAGCCGCTGCCACGTTAATCACCGCGCGGGGAACATTGGAGTCGGCTTTCGTTTGAATAGCTGTTTTTCCTGCCGTGCATAGACACTCCCCCTTGCTCGGGATTGGACGGATCTGTCCAATCCCGAGCAAGGGGCAGTGTCTCTATGCACAGCGCGGCAGGTAAAAGCTTATTCAAACGAAAGCTGACTGTAATGTTCCCCGCGTGGTGATTAACGCAACGGCTGCATCATTTAGGTACGGGGGACATGGCTGCAATATGTTTGGGGACATGGCTGCAATATGTTTGGGGACATGGCTGCATTTGGGGACACATTTAAAAAAAAGTATCGGTACTTGTACTCAGTCCTAAAAAAGTGGTATCGGGACAACCCTACTTCTAAGATTGTCCTGTATTTGGCTCCATCCGTCTTTCCATAACCTCTGACCAGCTTCCTTGTCCCTGCTGAAGAAAAGCATCCCCACCACATGATGCTGCCACCTCCATGCTTTACAGTGTGTTCAGGGTGATGTGCAGTGTTAGTTTTTCCCACACAAAGCGTTTTGCTTTTATACCAAAAAGTTTCATTTTGTTCTCACCTGACCAGAGCACCTTCTTCCACATGTTTGCTGTGTCTCCTCCCCCACATGGCTTCTCACAAACTGCAGACAGGTCTTCTTATGAATTTCTTTCTCCAATGTCTTTCTTGTCACTTTTCCATAAAGGGCAGATTTGTGCAGAGCACCACTAATTGTCCTGTGGACAGATTCTGCCTCCTGAGCTGTGGATCTCTGCAGCACCCTCCAGAGTTACCATGGGTCTCTTGGCTGCTTCTCTGATGAATGTTCTCCTTGCCCGGCCCGGTCAGTTTAGGTGGATGGCCAGGTCTTGGTAGGTTTGCAGTTGTGCCATACTCTTTCCATTTTTGGATGATGGATTAAACAGAAGCTCCGTGAGATCTTCAAAGCTTGGGAGATTTTATTATAACCTAACCCTGCTTTATACTTCTCCACAACTTTATGCCTGACCTGTCTGGTGTGTTCCTTGGCCTTCATGATGCTGATTGTTCACCAAGGTTCTCTAACAAACCTCCTGAGGGCTTCACAGAACTGCATTTATACTGAGATTAAATTACACACAGGTGAACTTTATTTACTGATATTAGGTGACTTCTTAAGGCAATTGGTTCCACTCGATTTTTAGTTGGGGGTATCGGAGTAAAGGGGGCTGAATACAAACGGCACACTTGCCACATTTATTTGTAAAAAAAATTGTGACAACCAATTATCATTTTCCTTCTACTTCACAATTATTTGCCACTTTGTGTTGGTCTATCGCATAAAATCCCAATAAAATACATTTACGTTTTTGATTGCAACATGACAAAATGTGGAAAATTTCAAGGGGGTGTGAATACTTTTTTCACGTCGCTGTAGCTGTAATATTATTATGGATCTCATATTGGGGTTTTGAGATATTGACGGATGG